>MU225815.1:2007890-2026181 GCA_018584345.1 Thuja plicata | reverse complement strand
AATTGAATTGTATTGATTGTGTATTGAAATTGTGATTAGGGAGAAGATAAGATGTTCCTCTTTTATTCCCAAATGCACAAATGGGAGATCCAAGTTGATCAACCCCAAAGAAGGGCTAATGCACAAAAGAATCAACTATTTGGAAAAGGAGAATAACAAAGGAGATACCTTAAATTCTGTTAATTATATGTATATAAATGATATATGACAGTAATTTAAGGAATAGGAGAAATGCACTAACCTTGAAATATTGCAGATTAAAGAATGCTATTTTCTGATGTCTGTAGACTGTTTCTGGAAAAACTGACAGTTGATCCCAAACCAGAATGCAGAGACGAACAAAACCCAGAAATATTTTTCTGTTCCAATGTCGTGTTATGAAAAAGGTTGACCTTGACCCACAAATGTCAACCCTGACTCAATAATGTCGACCCTGACCTGCATAGGTCCGACAAAAAATCTGTTCGCACCATCCGAAAGAAAGCCGAAAAGGGTATCCAGATCTAGTCTCAAATCAATTGTTCTATACCTATACCTGTAAGAAAAAGGGGATTGTTTGTTGTGGGGGAGGGGTTTGCCTTAGTCAAACCCCAATTTAGGAATTAATCTTGAAATCAATAAAGTATAGAATGTTAGCAAGTAGTAGAATTGAATCTAACAGTGAAGCTATGATATTCAATAGACATGTAATTGAAATTCAAATGTATGCAAGTATGAAAGTATGAAAGAATGGACTTTAGAAACCATAAACCTCCATGATTGTATGCTTGAGATCCAATTTGAAGAGATGATGAAAGATTCTTGAGGATGCACAAAGGATCTTGAAGGAAGATCACACCATCATGATGGCTAGATCTAGGGTTTGAATGATGAATCTTGAATGTTTACACCTAATCCCTTCAAAGGCTTGAAAGCTTGAATCCTTGATCTTAAATGGAGAACTTTAATGCTTGAGAGGAAGACTTGAACACCTTGAGAGCTTGGAAATGGATGCTTGAACCTTTTTCTTCTTGACAAAATCTTGATTAGAGCTTTTTGCACTTAGAAGGCTTAGAGAAAATGAGAGAGAGAGAGAGAGAGAGAGTTCCTTTTATATGATATTAGGGCACAATCTTCTAAGGAGGATGACATAGGATAATTAAATTCTAATTAGAACCATGCCCCTAGAAATGGACCTATATTAAATATAATTTAGGAATCAACGCCTCAAAACCCGAAACAGTCGACCCGAAAGCGGGAAAACTAAATTTTGGATGACCCCCGACAGCCGACATGTTTCCAACTTTGAAAAGGGGACCTTGGTCAAGGTCGAGGATTACCCTGACCTAGGTCAGGGTCGAGGTCAACCCTGACCTAGGTTAGGGTCAAGGTCGACCTTGACCCAGGGGGCCAGAACCCTTGGAAAATATGCCAGGTGGGGTAGGAGGTGCTCGGAGAGGCCCAATCAGGGTCCTGAACCGGCACAGAAGCATGAGATGATGCACAAATAGGAGGATGATATGATGGAGGTCAAAAACATCCCCTAAGGAGGGCTGAATTCTCTTAACATGGAAGTGCTTCCATTTTAAGATGATACACCTTCTTTCCAAAATGACTATGAAATAGCCTACTACCTCAATGCTATTGAGCCTATATTTTCTTCCACTAGTGAACCAACAACAACCATGACTGAGACAAATATCAAGTACCTTAGTCATAAAATAAAAAGAAAATTGAAAAAGAACAGGCGCTCTGATGGCGAAAACCACTTTGTGGCGATGTCAGAGCCTAAAAAAGTAAAAATAAAAGATGTATCTGTAGACACCTAAAATTGGTCAGGTGTTCTCTAATCAACCAAATCTGCAAATCTCATCAAATTGCTACAAATCTCATTAAATTGCATCAAATCAATAAAAAATGGACATTTAGTAAATCAAATTGGGACAAATCAAATTAAATCAAAGGATCAATTAGCAATGATATCAATTAATTAAATATAAGGCTAAAAGGATTAATCAAACTATATAATTGATTTTAATCAATTAATTGTATAGTTTAAATAAAAAATCAATTCCAACTTATTCCCCTACATGGATAAATTAATTAATTGATTGAATTAATAAATCCTAATATATTTCAACAAGGATTAAAAGATCCAATGAGAATTGAGAAGGCAAAGCACATGGATCACTTCAAATTTTGCATCTCTACCACTCATTTGACCCTTTTGCATCTTAACCACTCATTCTTGTCATTGTGTTCCAAGCTTTGAGATAATCATTTAAATTGTCCCCCCATTTGAAACCATTTTAAAGCCTCCTACTCAACCAAGGCTAAACCATGATCAATTGACTCTACCCCCACACTTGGGAAAATCTTATAAATAGAAGGCATTTTATAAGCATAAACATATCCTAGACATTCAAATGCAAAGCATCCATACTATAGTCATTTTGAGAGAAATTGAGAGCACTTTCAAAGCAATTTGAGTAATAGCAAAGCATAATTTGAGAGCATTTGAGTAAATTGTTGAGGCGATTTCAGAGAATTTGTGAACTAGATAGGCATATCATCATCAATTTTCTCATTCTAGGACTGTCACTAGTAGAGATTAAGGTTGAGAGCTCTATTAGCATGCTTAGTTAGAGATCCATGGGATGCTTTATGATTTTATTTCAATTCTTAGCTTAAATTATTTATATTTTTCCATAGAATTGTTAGGAAACAAACCAATCTCATGAAGGTGTAAAAATCAAACACAGAAATGGTGCCCACCGTGGGGCTTTAGGCCTCTAATCCTCATTTTAATTCATATTTTGTGTGTTTGTGCTTCATTTTTGAGTGTATTTTGTAGATTGCAGGTAAAGTGTCACCTACTAGCAAAGTAATGACGTCTGCAAGCATTCAAATGACACATGTGAATTCCTTATATCTTCTTGTCTAAATTTTTTCATGCCTGTGAGATAAATATTGATGCCTGTGCTCGTAAAGTGATGTCTGGCATTCGGGAAATAACGCTTGCAAATTTTAATTTGTCGCCTGTGCATTTTATTTTATCGTATTTAATCCTCTTTGTAATACATGATCACTTACTTTTCATGCATGTTATTAGTAAAGTCACACTTAACAAAGTGCAAAGGAACACTTAGATTAGTGCAAAGCAACGCGTAGTATACTGCAAAGTAACGCTCACAAGCTGTAAAATGATGCTTGTTGTTTTATGTGTTTTCTTACTTGTAGATTAATAAAATCAAAATACTAATGCTCTGTTGTTACTTTTACTGCAGATGAACAGACACTTAAAGGTGCAAAAACTAGAGTTGAGGGTCAAAAGGGAAAGCAAAGAGGTAAGAATCCAAAACAAGCACTCCAAGCAAATTCATATTGCTATCATTTTGGAAAGTTTAGAAGAAGAACGAGCATTTTATGACAATCAGTAATACTTACAAAAGAAAGTTCCCTTCTCTAAATTGATTTTGTTCATTAAGTCCTTAAGTTCTGATTTTGCAAAATTTGATTAAGGATTATAAATTTGTTGTCATTTCGATTGTTTTTTTTCACTTTGGTTGTGGTGTTGACTAACTTGTTGGAGGAGACGGAGAGGGAACTATCACCACTAGATGAGTATCAAAAAAGAAAAAATCTCTCAAAAATGTGCCTAGCCTTTGCTAGCTTTGGAGAAAGGTATTCTACTTAACAAGCTTGCATTGATTAAATTGTGGCATTTCATTTGAATCTATCTTAATAGGGCCACCCTATTATTGTCCATTCCAAAAAAGACATTAGGTATATGCTCTCAACTTTTCAAAGTTGATAAAAAATCCAAAAGTTTTGCATTTGGGTGGTAGAAAGAAAAGGAGAAATTGAACCACACATTTCTTTTCATTAAAAACCTTCTTGTCAAGAGGTTAAAAATGAACAAAAGTGTTTGAAGTGTTTGGAACTAAGGAAAGTAATAGGGATATGCTCTTCACTCTTTGAGTGAATCAAATTCCCAAACTTACTTGACTAAGTTCAATTTTTTCTTTCCATGAACATGCTAGATCCATAGAGGGCCTGCCTTCCGAGAATACCTTTATGAAGGTGGTGAGAGGGAATGACCCAAGTGGGATACACTCACTTTATTCGTGAGACTAATCCGACCCACTATAATCAAATGCACTCATCCCCAAAGGGGTGGTGACTAAGTTGTGTTGAGAATCTTCATTTCCTTGAGTATTCCTTAAGGATTGTGCAAAATCATACTTTCGTGTGTGTGGGAAGCCCTTGTAATGAGGGTATAAGAGACTCTTCATGGTTTAGAATGGAGGATAATTACAACACGGTTAATTAGCAAGCTACATTTTTTAAAGCCATGTTTAATTGCCAAATTTGACTCTAGGCAGATTCTTTGGAAGAATTTCTTGTACAAGACTTGTAAAAACGTCAGAGAACATACACTTAGTGTGTTTTAGGGGTAAGATGCAAATTTGATGTGTTTGTGTATTAATTTTCAAGAAAGAATTCAATCCAACATATCTGATCATAGACATTATAATTTTAAAACCTTAAAAACTATGAAAAACCAACTTGAGAAATAAAGTGACATGTACAGAAGGTTAAACAATGCCTACAATCATTTCTGTCACGCCTGTAAACTAGAGTTATGCCTACCAGTATTGAAAAAACACCTAGCGCACTGGAAAGTGACACCTACAAGTTTTTAAATAACACCTATAAATGGCTAAATACCACCTATAAACTACAGAGTGCCACTTACAACAATTCCAGTTACCACCTATACAGTGTAAAGTCACGCGTACACATCAGTAAAGTGACACCCAAAAACAAAAAAGGGAAAACAAGGGGCATTTCCCGAGGGTTTGGAAAGATTTTGAAATCATATTTGGATACCCTTTTCAGAGTTATTTATTTCCAGTGCAACAAATAGATCAGATTCTTCAAAAAAATTTATAATGATGAATCTATTTGAGAATCGAATCAATCCTATGGTGGAGAATAATTATCAAAATCAAGATCAAAATCTCCATAGGACTCAATACGACGAAGTAACTGAAGATGAAATATTGGAGGCATCCCAAGATCCCATGTTTATGGAAACAATGCACTTAATTTTGAAGAGGGATAAAGAAGCATATTTCTTAAAGTTAGCTCAATTAGGAGTTACACTTCCTCATAATTATGATAGACTGACCTTAAGGAATAATAAGGGAAAAAAAAAGGATGCATCATTGAACACGTCATCGTTAAGATCAATTTTTCCTTTTCTTTATGATGATGAGACATCTGTATCTTCATCTTCTTCAAGAAAAGAAGCATTTAAGTGCAAAAAACCTACCTTGGTTCAAGAGAAATTCTTGACCATTCTATTTGTGATCAAGAGAATAAAGAGAAAGGTACCACTCTCAAGCAATACCTAATGTACAAACCTATATCTAGCAAGGTTTATCTCATAGCCTTTACTCCTTTCATCCTTCATCCATCTCAAAAAGCTTCACAATTATCCAAAATTCCTCCACCAAAGAGTGAGCCTAATGATGATACCTTCCATGTTGACTATGTCTACCCTTAAGGGATACCTCTAAAATAAACCCAAGCTAACTTACATCTTGCTACAGATCGTTTCCATGCTTCAAAGATCTTAGAGCCTAAGCTATCATGTGCTTAAATGTCTATTCAAAAGGATTCTCCATCATTCCTCCAAACATTCCCCATGCATATCCAAACATCTGCGTTGTCCTTAGAAGTGGCTCCATGTCAAGATAATAATCCAAAGAGCAAATAAACAAATATCAAAAAAGATAAAGATCAAGATTCTATACAATCCCCTCCCATATTTGATGAAGGTCCCATATCCATAGAATCCTGTGATGATCCCCTTGCACCCTTTCATTTCTTCCAAGAAGATATCCCTTCACCTCAAGAGCTACATACCTCTTCACTTACCAAGAAATATCAAGATATCCCTCCACCTCAAGCGCTACATACCTCTCCACTTTTCAAGCAAGATCAAGATATCCCTTCCATCATTTCTAATGAACATATTGAAAATCAAGAGAAAAGCACCCTCTCTACACCATCTGAAGATCCTTGTCAAGATCGAAGTATACCATCAAATCCTTGTCATGATCCTCCATATTCACCTCAAGAAACCATCATTCCTCCAAATTCATTTCATGATAATAAATCCCTTCAAATCTCACTTGATCCTATCAAATTTGTTCCTATAGTTCTTCATGAGCATATTGGTATAAAGATAAATCTTAAAGGTGAGAACCTCGACAATGCAACTCATTCCAAAGATGTTGATATCCATTTCACACCTTATCTCCCTCCATTCAATTGCAACCATATGCCTTCAACATCCTCCAAATCCATTTTGGGTTCCTATGTACCAAAGCTAAAGACTTCATCCCTTCCATCCATATTAGGTCCCTATATTCCTCCATCAGTCATTCCTACCATCCCTATCTCTCCATTCACTTACCCTACCATGTAGCAAGATCAACGAAGGCACACATACTTGAAGAATTTCCAAACACCAATCCATATGAACCCTCCATATTTTTCCTATTCACCCACAATTCCTAAGTCTTTTGGAAGCAATTTGGATTTGCAACATAAAAATCAGAAATCTAAGAATCCACATGTGTATAAAAATCACCATGTCCCATATAATCGACATGTGAATGAAAAGAAAAAAGAAATATCCAAAAGGCCACAAAGGTCCACCAAGCAAAAAGAAAAATCAAAGAAAATGTGGATTCCTAAATCCCTCATTGAAGAAATGCATTCTAAAGCATCAAAAAAGAAATAAAAATCAATAGTTATGTGGATTCCCAAGTCACTTTTGAAAGACTTGCACACAAAAGAAAAATCAAAGTTGACATTCAAGCTTCCAAAGGCTTCCATTCTATCTACTTCTAAACATTTTCCACTTTCCTAGTCTACTTTGGGTTCCTACATCCCAAAATCCACTATCTTAGCTACATCCTCACCTCCTTCATCCATTGTTCCTCCACCATTCCACCACTCTTCAAAGTGTGTGTCAAAGTTGATCTTGCCAACATTTCCATCCATGACATACCTTCTTCTTATCCTCACATTCATTATCCAACACACACTTTCCATCTTTCCATCCCTCTTATCCAATCTATGACATAAACATTTACCACCATCTACCCTTATCCTCCATATGTGTCCTTTATCACCATCTTATCAATATATTTGAGCATCCTAGCCATATTTATGGTTTATTATAGCATATCTTTTAGAAGAGCATTATCCAAAGATCCAGATGTTGGGGAAATTTTGAAAAATACAAAAAAGAAAAAAATAAAAAAAAATAAAAAGAGAAAAGTGCCTTGGTGAAAACCTGATAAATGGGTGCCTTGGTAGCAAAAGTAAAGAGAAATCAATCTGTCCTATGGTGAAGACCACTTTTTGTGGTGCCTTGGACAAGTACCATGATGAAAACCTGGCAAACAGGCATCATGCGTAATTCCTCCTCTTGCACTCTACACTTGGGGGCAAGTTTCATCTATTCCATCCTCCATCTCCCCTATCCAACCATTTTTCTCACTCACATCCATATTCATTCTTTCACCTTTGATCTTGACAAGGTTGAACATATCCATGAGCATCAGGTATCTGTACATCCATTATCTTTCCTATCATGATCTATCTTATCCCAAATATACCTTCATTATTCTTCGACAGTCTTTCCATAATCCCAAATCATCCCCTCATATCCTCCATTACCCCTTTATCCTGATTGTGCTATCCTATCCATATCTTATCCAAATTGAACCTTGGTCTTGATCAAAATGAAGAACATAAAATGCAAAAAATTGTTTTCAAAAACTTTTTGACATGTCCACTCTTTTGGACTACCCACTTTTAGGTTATTAGGTCATTATCCTATATGTTATCTAGAACTGCATCAATGGCTTTCATTGCTTATCTAAAACATGCTTCATATTTCTATATACTTTTCCTTAGCTTGGGTAATCTTGAGGAGATGATCCTATGGGTCACATTCACTACACATGATTCATCCATAATTGCCTATACATTTATGATACATCACCTCATTCATCCATCTGTCGTGTCCTATACCTTGCTAGACATTAGGGACAAACCAATGTGATCTTGTTTGAGAGATGGTAATTTATGAAAAATTAAAAAATAAAAAATATCTAAAAATTCAAAAAAATAAAAAATAAAATAAAATCTTGCATAAAGTCTCTGAGCTACATCTTGCATACACTAAGATTTTGTTTTGTAAGTTTTCCCAAGAACAACACTTTTGTTTCCAACTGGGGGCATTAATCCAAGAGCAACGAATTTCAGCAAAGCATACACCAATTCACATGAAGCAATGCATCAAACCAACTAAATAGACACTTGAACCTTTGATTTACATCATTGTTTAATTTCCCATCCGATTTTGACACCAACGTAATCCTTAACCTTCATTGACTTATTATTCTTAGGATTAAAAATTTGCAAAACCAAAGGTTAAAAAGGATGAAGTTCTATTTAAAATATGGATACAACAATAGCACTAAGGTTTTGATGAGGTATTGAATTTTCAAGTCATGTATTTCTAGCCAATCAATGATGTTCAACTAGATCAACAATGATGAAAGCATGACATTTTTCTTGATTTATGTGTGACATTTTTACGATTGATTCATTGAAATATGCAACATTGTCTCAAGACATGACCGTCAAAGAGTCATCAAGGACATTGTGCATATAAAAGGGATTCAATATCTGTCTGTTTATGCAAAAGGATAACTTGGTCATTTAGATCTTCTATACCTTCATTACCAAAATCCAGTTGCAACATTAAATCTGATGAAACCGGTATTCAGACTCCCATAGTTGATTATTCAACTAGTGAGGGTTGTACTAGTTTCTAATGGTTACAAAATCGATGAAAGCAATATTCATATTATCATGATGTGGTTAGTGATTATTGTACTTGCTCCTAGTTCTGCAAAATATCAATGATGAAACTATATCTCCTTTTGCATTTATTTTGCAAGAAAAAGTGACAGTTAGTTGCATTGCATGACATTCATATAGATTAATCTTGCATTATAATTGTTATGGGATTTTCCTTAATCAAGGGGGTGAAATTTAATCATGATTATATCATCAAATTCCATAACCAAATTACATCATCAAATGTCTGACTCATCAAATTGATCAATGCTATATCAAGGATATCATCAATATACATCTGCTCACTTAGGGGCAATCTCACCATCTGATCAACTAGGGGAAGCCTAATTCTCTTCATTACATGTACCTACATCTACACCTTAATCATATCAAATGACCCTATCTACAAGCCCCCCCCATTAATAATTCCATCAACTCCAATCAAATCAAATACCAATCAGTCAAATCATCCAATTGGTCATTTCAAGTCAATCATTTATCCTATCATCCATTTGCTCATCTTGAGTACATCAAATTTCCTAACTCTAGATCTTGAGGAAGGAAAATAAATCTATTTGTTCATCTCTCTAGATCTTGAGAGAGAATTATCAATTTATCCAATCAATCCATCAACCTACCTATCCTATCCGATTGACATCAATACAACATCAACCAAGTGATTCTGACTGACATCAAGTGATATCCAATCATCATCAACACATCAATAACATTTTATCAATTATCAAATTCTCTCATGACTGGGGCATTTTCAAATTTATTTTATCAAGAAATTAATCTCAATTTCCAAAACTCAACCAAATCATCCAAACATCATCTTGATTCATTTCCTGAGGGGGCATCATATCCACATCAAAGATTCAAATCAAGGATTCATATCAGAGTTTGTTTTTCATCATCAGGGGCAACATCCTATCAATCAACTAAAATCTGCATCAAACATCAATCAAAATTTGGGGCACTAAAATTTCAAACTATCGTTAGTGGAGTATTTTTCACCTTTTCAATTCAGTTTCACAATCAATTTTGCATCGGGGCATCACATCAATCTTCACATCAAGGTCTCAAATCAAGTTCCGCATCTCAAATCATGTTCTGCATCTAAAATCAGGGTTATTCTCGGATCAGGTTTTCAATCAATCAAGTTTTGTATCAATTAATCAGGCATCAAATTAGTGACCATGACAACAAATTTTGTTTGAATCAATGTGCTTCATATATCAATTCAAAGAGGGGCATTTGTAGACACCTAAAATTGGTCAGGTGTTCTTTAATCATCCAAATCTGCAAATCTCATTAAATTGCTCCAAATCTCATCAAATTACATCAAATCAATAAAAAATAGACTAAATCAAATTAAATGGACATTTATTAAATCAAATTGGGACAAATCAAATTTAATCAAAGGATCAATTAACAATGACATCAATTAATTAAATATAAGCCTAAAGGGATTAATCAAACTATATAATTGATTTTAATCAATTAATTGTATAGTTTAAATAAAAAATCAATTCCAACCTATTCCCCCACATGGCTAAATTAATTAATTGATTGAATTCATAAATCCTAATATCTTTCAACAAGGATTAAAAGAGCCAATGAGAATTGAGAAGGAAAAACGCATGGATCACTTCAAATTTTGCATCTCTACCACTCATTTGACCCTTTTGCATCTTAACCACTCATTCTTGTCATTTTGTCCCAAGCTTCGAGACAATCATTTAAATTCTCCCCCCATTTGAAACTATTTGAAAGCCTCTCACTCAACCAAGGCTAAACCATGATCAATTGACTCTACCCCCTACACTTGGGAAAATCCTATAAATAGAAGGCATTTTGTAAGCATAAACATATCCTAGACATTCAAATCCAAAGCATCCATACTATAGTCATTTTGAGAGCAATTGAGAGCATTTTAAAAGCAATTTGAGTAATAGAAAAGCATAATTTGAGAGCATTTGAGTGAATTGTTGAGGCAATTTGAGAGAATTTGTGAACTAGATAGGCATATCATTATCAATTTTCTCATTCTAGGACTATCACTAGTAGAGATTAAGACTAAGAGCTCTATTAGCATGCTTAGTTAGAGATCCATGGGATGCATAATGATTTTCTTTCAATTCTTAGCTTAAATTGTTTATATTTTTCCATAGAATTGTTAGGAAATAAATCAATCTCATGAAGGTGTAAAAATCACACACACAATATCTAAGGGTGAAAACCTCTTTGAGGCACCCGAGGATGAGGTACTTGGTAGTATGCCTAGTTATTTTCAAGATAGATCTTTAGTCTTGATAGAGCCAACACAAACTATAAATCTTGGGACAACTAAAGCACCTCAGATCATACATTTGGCTTAGTCTCTATCAGCAGATGAAAAAAATAGTTCACTAAGTTCTTCAAGGAAAAGAAAATTAATTTTGCTTGGACATATGTAGACATGCCAGGGCTGGACACTAATCTAATTATGCATAATCTATCTATAGCTCCTGGTCTTAAACTAGTCAAACATAAATTATGAAAGATGCATCCACTACATATTTTCGGAGACTCTCAGCTTATCATAAATCAGACTAATGATGACTATCAAACCAAAGATGAGAAATTGATTCCTTACAAGAAGATGATTGATGATCTCAAGAATTACTCCACTTTTGTCACATTGCGACAAATCCCTAGAGAAGAAAACAGGGCGGCCAATGCCATGGCCACTTTGGCTTCTATCTTACAATTGGAAGAGCATGAGTCCAGATTTCAATTCCTGGTGGAAGAACTACAGTACCTTACCTATGATTCCCCTGACAATAACATCATATGTACCATGATTAGTCATGATTCCTCTCGATATGCTAAGATTTACTCTTAGCTGCGTGACCAAGTCATTCCTAATAGTCTAACCCATAATGAGAAATCATAACTTATTTTCAATGCTTCCCTCTATACCCTCATCTCCATTGACTTGTTTAGGAAGGGTCTAGACAAAACACTTCTTAGGTGTCTAGAGAAAGATAAGTCTGAATGTGCATTAGTTGAAGTCCATGATGGTGTATGTGGGTTTCACTCTAATGGTCTTACGCTAGCTCAAAAACTACTGAGAGATGGTTACTACTGGCCTACTATACAAAATGATGTTATTAGATATGCTAAATCTTGTAAGAAGTGTTAGATGCAGGGGAATTTGATCCATGTTCCAGACAGGGAATTTATTCCATTTGTTACACATTAGCCTTTTCAGCAGTGGGCTTTGATTTGGTGGGTCAAATACATCCTAACTCATCTATTGGACACAAGTTTATCATTACTGCAACATAATATTTTACAAAGTGGGTTGAGGTTGTTCCTCTTTCAGTTTCTACTAGGAAATAAGTGTCTTTATTCATCCTCAATTATATCATCGGTCGCTATGGCATAACTTCCTCCATAGTTACTGATAATGGAGGACAATTCAAAAACAAGGATCTCAAGAAGTTATGTAAAAAATTCAATATTAAACAACATTTCTCTTCAATTTATTACCCTCAGGGAAATGGCCAGGTTGAAGCTTCTAATAAGACACTCCTAAAATTTTTGCACAGAACAGTCAACAAATTAGGAAAAGAATGGCACTTGCAAATCAACCCTGCACTATGGGCCTACAAAACTAGCATTCACACACCTACTGGAGCTACACCCTTTGTGCTTGTTTATGGGTTTGAAGCTATCTTACCCCTTGAGGTTGAGATACCTTCCCTAAGAGTCTCATTAAAGGGTCTCATCACCGATGAGGATTATAGAATTATGCACATACAAGAGCTAGAACTTCTCGATGAGCGTAGAAAAGCTGCATTTGACCACATGAGGGTATATCATAAAATTATGCCACAAAGCTATAAAAAAAAGGTTCATTCTAGAGAACTTCGGGTTTAAGATCTCATCTTGAGAGAGAATCCTAAAAATAAATAGAATAGAGCACAAAATAGGAAGTTTGAACCAAATTCGATGGGTCCCTACATAGTTACTACTGCTTTTGGATCTGGTGCCTATCAAATTTCTACACCCGAGGGAGAATAACTCCCTGGACCTACCAACATCCTTCATATAAATAATTTCTACACATGATTCTCTAGATCTTTGTACATATCTTAAATATCCTGAAAAAAGATCTAAAAATCATTAAAAAAATCCCCAAAAAATTAATATATGATCCTAAAAAAAACCAAAAAAAAAGAGAAAAGAAACAAAAAAAATTGAAAAATAAAAAAAAAATGTGCCTTGGTGAAAACCTGGAAACAGGCGCCTTGTTAGCAAAAATAGAAAATATTTCAAGTGGTGAAAATCTGGAAACATGCGCTACTTGAAACCCATACACTTATATCTATCATCTTGTCGCTTTGCGCTTCAAACCCTTTTGACTTCCATCTACAATATCCTTGGTCTAAGATTGATCTTTGTCTAGGGCTAGGGGACATAAACTGTATCCTCCTTTGGTGTACGATGATGTTTCTTAGTGGCTCACCCCAAATAATGTTTCTCAATACTTCCTTTGACATCGAGTGTTTCTTAATACTTATCAGATATGCTACCTTGAGTTGATGCTTTGTCTGCAGTCTAGGATTGTGCAATATTTCTCACCTACAGGCATGAGTCCTAGCAAGTTGGTGATTATTCTTTTTCATTTGCACACCACACTTAATTTGAAATTACTGAGACATTTTATGACTTATTTTCTTTGCGAGCTGATTGATTAATGATTTTCACTGAATGTTCCTTCCTTAATCTGTCCGTGATGTTACGATTAGAGAAATAAAGACATGGGGAATGTTTTCTTTGATTTCTACCTATGGGTATCACTTTGGTGATACTGGGTATCTCTTTCTTTTCCCTTGGACACTGGGGAGATCTAGAGCTATATCCTTGACTGTTACATTGTGTTTGCTTATGCAAGAACTATTCAGGTCATCCTGGACTCTTATGCCTTGATGCTTATGGTTACTTGCAACATTAACTTGGAAACAATGTTTAGGTCATCTTGGCTCTTATGCCTTGGTGCTTACATATGTTTCCCACATTCTATCCAATATAGATCATATTCATATCATCATAGTTGTGCTTGCACTAGTGATGATTGTATGATCTTACGATGTCCCTTAATAAGGCTCAATGACGAAAATAAGGACCAAGTAAGATCCCTGCATATTTTACTTACATTTTTCATCCTAGCTTGCATCTTAGTCTTTGCATTGCATCTTAGTTTTAGTTTTTGCATCTTGAATTAGGTGAGGAGCGAGTCTTTGTCTTATCATTATCGGACACTTTCGTCATTTTTTATTGGCATCCTTAATTCTTTTTCGGGATCGAAAACCAAAATTTGAGTTCATTCTTCTATTCTTGTGAGGCTTATCTTTTCACCCTTTGAGGCAAAAAGTTGATCATTTTTTCTTAATAAAGCACTTTATTTGACCTAATGCTAATTTTATACCTTTCTAGTCAACCTTATTCAAACTGGGGCAAATTCCCATCGTGTAGTGGTCAAACTTGGCCCAAATAATTTTCTAATCCGTCTTAATTGATCATCAATCATATTGAACCCTATCTTATCTCAATTTGATCAAATATATCTAATTTTTTCATCTCCTCTACCTCATTTCAATTTTGATCCCGAGGGGGCAGGAATAACCTATCTTTCAAAGCTGCAAATTGATTCTCCTCTTTTTGTCTTGTCTTTCAATCTATGTTTCAGTGTTCAGTTTTTCTTACTATGCATTGGAATCTTGCTATCTTTTCTAGTTCTCATTCAATCAAGTTCAAAATTAGTTTCCTTACTGTGCTTTGTTTGATCGAGTTTAGAGTCAAATATTTATCAGTTACCTTGACATCATCTTTCTTTGACCTAATGTGTTCCCAGATCGCCCACACATCAATCAAAGAGGGGCAAATGTAATCACCCAAAAAAATTCTAGTAGACTATGAACCCCTTTCTAAACATAAAAATTTAAATACTAGACTACATCTTATTCTTAATCAATTTTGCATATTTATTTAATCTCTTATTTTCTTGATCAAATCACCACTAAATTTTATTATTTTATTAATATCCTAAAGTTTGACCACTTTTAATTAAACAAAAAATATTTTAATTAAATAATAAAAACCCCTTCATCCTAAGTGCACATAAAACAATAAAACAAAAATAAATAATAAATAATAATAAGAAAGTGCACTTTTCAATGAGATGAAATCTTTTGAAAAAGGTTTTTGCCTCTTTATCTCAACCACTCATTGTTTTTCCTCTTAATATTAGCCTTTGATTTTGCCTCTTGAAGATATGAGCACATGGATCACTCAAGATTTAATATCCACCATTGATAATTTATTTTTGCCTCTTAATCTTGACCGTCCGCTCATTTCTAATCTCTTATAAAAGGAAGCTCTCTCCTCATTCTTGGATAATAGAAAAAATTGGAGAAGATAGTTGTTGGAACTCTTGTATCTTGCCCCTTTGGAGATCTTGGAGTTCTTGCATCTTGAAGCCTTCTTGCATCCTAGCTCATATTTTATCTTGGTATTATTGAAGGATTACATTATCATTTATCTTTGTTATCTACTTTCTTGCATCTATATTAATTCATCTGGTTTAGATCTAATTTTCTTCCATTTCTTGCATATCATTTTTATCTTAGATCTTGCATCTTATCTTAGATTACTTTACATTATCATTTGAATATTACATTCTATAGTGCATCTTGCATGGTTCTTTCTTATTAGGTTCATATGAGATCCATCATCACTATCTACATGATTCTTGCACGCTATGGATAGGAATCTATAATCCGCTTCTTGAGACTTCCTCTTCATGGATTCTCTCAAGTGTATTGGTTTATAGAAGTGTCACATTTTGATCATAAAATAATTATTAAGTCAACCTCCCCCAAAAACTTGGCTTGTGTGACCTATAGTTCCTTGCAAGTGAAGTTTTTTTAATGGCGGAGTACACAGAGTATGCTCCTTTACAAGGGAGACAATAATAAATTCATAAGTGACTAGGTACATGATCAAGACATGATGTCAAAGATGAAATATAACTGATTAAATGTTTGATAATGTTAGGTTGAAGATAATGCAAGAAATTAAATCAATTAATGATTTGTATTGTCATTGATGTCAACTTGATATAATCTGTACAGTCATGTATATAATGCCAAAGACTTTAGAGAATCAATGGAACAAAGATTATGCTTTTAACAATGCATAAAAGTAAAGTATTCACTAAGTGACAGATAACACTAACAAAGTGCACACCATCGGTAAAGGAAAAGAACCAAAGTCACAGTGATACTTGACAAGCAGAAGACAGTATTGCCCGACAAAGCAAAATCTGTAAGGAAACTCAGGTGCGGAAACAACTTCCTACACTAATCTCTAAAGGAAAGTATTGTGTAAATTCTTTTAAATCCTTACAATTTCAGATTCGTTAACTACTTTAACAATGATATTGCAGCCATACACCATGCATACAGAAAATAGAGAATGACACAATGATTTACCCTGGAGAAAACCTTTCCGTAAAAAACCCCAGCACTCCAAAACCTACACAATGTATTATCTTCAACACAACGGTTACAACACACTTGCAATGCAAGTTCTTTCAGGAGACAATCGACACTCAAAGACAAATCCAGTAGCACCATATCATACCAACAATACACTCTTTTCCAATATCTATCTACAACCCTAAAAAATGCTTATATCATGCGCTTTCCTTTTTAGGGCAACGTCCAAAGATAGCCGTATTAGGGTTTTACCATTCTCTGAGAAAATAGGAACCCCAAACCCCACGATTGTGGAAGAGTGTACAATACTCAACTTTATCAGTTGCCACATGTCATTGCATGTCTTCACCCATCATTGAATCTTCTAGAAATAGCTATTATGTGTCATAGGAATCTGTCATAACCGTTTCAACCATGATCTCCTTACACATAATTCAAGATGCCGACACATCAAGTGGAGTGACACATCAACATGCCAACTAGACATGTACACTCACACTTAATTACATTATTTGCAAGAAATACATTTTACAAAACAAATAATAAGAATAGGAATTATCCAAGGTTGAGACACATTATTCCTAACATTCTCCCACTTGTCGAACACCTTGTAAGAGCAATAGGAACATGACAGGAACTAACCGCTATAGGCCAAAAGGCCCATAGACTCCGAACACCATCTAAACTTCACAGTGCCCACTGGTTTCATTAATGCATCTGTAATATTCTTCACAGTATCTACCTTCTCCAAATTTACCTTTCCATCTTCCACCATATCTCTCACAAAGTGAAACTGCACATCAATATGCTTCGTTCTGGCATGGAAAGTTGAATTCTTCGCAAGGCAAATAGTGCTCTGACTGTCACACCAAATAGTAATATGTTCTGCATCAACACCAACATTAGAACACAATCTCCTAAGCCAAATGGCTTCCTTACAAGCATGAGTAGCAGACATGTACTTAGCTTCTGTAGTGGACAAAGCAACCATAGGTTGTCGCTTACTCATCCAACTGATGGCACCACCAAACATAGTGAACACATAAGCACTGGTGGATCTCATGCTATTAATATCACCTACCCAATCTGAATCCACAAACCCACAAATAAAAACTGAATGTGGAGATCCAGAAGAGTTACCATGGTAACATATGGAGTAATCTGATGTACCCCTCAAATATCTGAATACTCGCTTAACTGCATCCCAATGTACCCATCCAGGGTTAGCCATAAATTGACTCAGGACTCCCACTGCTTGGGAAATGTCTAGTCTAGTACAGACCATAGCATACATAAGACTGCCAACTGCACTAGCATAAGGTACTCTACTCATGTCCTCCACCTCACTAGGAGATTTTGGACAATCACCTATAGATAACTTTGTTCCCACTGAAACAAGAACACATAGTGGTCTACAATCTGCCATGCTGAACCTGTCCAACACAGACTTCACATAATTACTCTGACTCAACTAAAGTTTTCCGTTAGACTTGTCTCTACTGATTTCCATACCCAAGATGTACCTTGCTACCCCAAGATCTTTCATCTCAAACTATGCTGACAACTGAGATTTAAAATCAGAAATCATACCCTTACCCTTCCCAAACAACAACATATCATCAACATATAATGCAACAATAAGAAGGTGATCATTTTCAACTCTGAAATAAACATAATGATCTAATTTTAATCTTACAAATCTAATTGACAACACAAAGGCATCAAACTTAAGGTACCACATCCTAGGAGATTGCTTCAAACCATATAGAGATTTCTTTAATCTGCAAACTAAGGATTCTTTACCTTTAAC
>MU225815.1:1972682-1993724 GCA_018584345.1 Thuja plicata | reverse complement strand
TAAGTTAACAAAGGAAGACAAGACAACAGAGGTAAATCAGACTTTGTATAGATCAATGATTGGAAAACTCATGTATGTTGTACACACTAGACCAGATATTGCACATGCAGTAGGAATTGTTGCTAGACCGGAAGAGAATTGTTGCTAGACCGGAAGAGCACAACTAGAGGATCATTCTTTATGGGTGACAGACTTGTTACATGGATTAGAAAAAATCAAGGATGCATCTCTCAGTCTACTACAAAAGCAAAATATGTTGCTGCTGCTGCAAACTGCTCAAATATTGCATGGATCAAACAGTTGCTGGGAGGTATGCATATGAAGATCTTAGAACCAGTGATTATCTATTGTGATAACACCAGTGCAATAAAAATTTCCAAGAATATAGTCATGCATTCCAAGACTAAACACATTGCAATCAAGTATCATTATTTAAGAGAACAAGTTCAAGAAAAAGAAGTGATACTTGAGTATGTGCAATCAAAAGAACAATTAGCTAATATCTTCACCAAGCCATTGCCCAAGGATATATTTGAGTACCTAAGAAAATGACTAAGGGTCAAACCCTTGTCTACCAATTAGTAAAAGACTAAGGCTACATCAACGTATACATTATCAAAATATCATTCATGTTGATGCAAGTAAAAAGATGAACTTCAAAGCTACATCTATATATGGAAAGATATATATCAGAACCGAGCACCAGAGAATATTGTTGTATTGTTGATGGATAAGGGAGATTCAAGGAATATATTATGGATGGAAGAAAATGATTATTTGACATTAATGTCAGATATTTGTGAGATATTTGTTTGACATTGTTGTCAAAGGGAGAGAAAGTTTCCATATTATCACAGTCTTAAAAAAGAAGAAGAAAGATTATCCATTATCATATTACTCCAACAAGGAGAGATTATATCCAAAGGGAGAGTTGCTGACAAGAGACAAAGACATCAAAGAAGAAGAAAAATCAAAAGAGAGATATTGAAACAAGGAAAGGATGCAACACATCAGAACAAGAAACACATAGAACTACAAGATTAAAATCTAAGCTAACACAGAGCTTACCGACGGTCAGACATTTTTATCGGTTATCAAAACAAACTGTTTGGTAGTTTGATGAATCTCAAAAATTGTATTTCATATTGTATTAGAAATAGTATAGTGTGATAATATTGTATGTTTCCATCAATGCCAAAGGGAGAGATTAATGACATATAACTGGTTAAATATTTGATAATGTTAGGTTGAAGATAATGCAAGACATTAAATCAGTTAATGATTTGTATTGTCATTGATGTCAACTTGATATCATTTGTATGGTCATGTATATAATGCCAAAGACTTCAGAGAATCAATGGAACAAAGATTATGCATTCAAAAATGCATACAAGTCAAGTATTCACTAAGTGACAAATAACACCGTTAGAGTGCACACCATCGGTAAAGGAAAAGAACCAAAGTCACAGTGATACCCGATGAGCAGAAGACAGTATTTCCCGACGAAGCAAAATCACAAGATGCCTGATGAGCTGAGAATAGAGTTGTCCGATGAGTAAAATCCAATGATGCCTGACGGACAGAGATCCCGAAGCTGACTGGAGTCACATCAACAGAACTGGAAGTTGTCATCGATGACTAACTATAGAGTTGACTGACAAAATAGAGAGTTCAGAAAATGGCAAAATATCTAGCTGACAAGAGATAAAGATAGACTTAACTGGTTGTTTTCATTATTTTATTAGACCAGAGTTAAGTGATTGATTTAAAGAAGATTTGTATAGTTGGAAAAAAGATAACTACGAGATAAATCAAAAGTTATACTTTAAATCAGATTGGTTGGATTGTTTTTCATGCCAAGAATCAAGAATCAAGAATCAAGAAATGGTGAATATCATGTCTATATAGGAGACAAGATTAATTCATTTCCGAATCACAAAAAGAGGGAGTGAATAGAAAGAGGATGCTGAAGAGAAACTAATGAAGGATAACTTTATACAGTCCTGATCAATCAAGCTGAAGGAGAGCTAAAGAATTCTGTAGACACTGAAAAATAGTGAAGCACAACATCACAGAGAAGAAAGTGTGGAGCACAAAGAATTAAATTGATACATTGATCAGAGAGGTAATGTTCTTAAATAGATCTAAAAATTTGCAATTCAAGTTGCATTAGAAACAGGTCATTGTGTTTCAGTTTAACCATTGAAGCATCAAGTCTCTTAACAGAGCACGACTTAATAGTCTTCTATATATTGAGGTACATCCCAAGGAGTGCCAAAAAGGTTGATTCATGAAAGTAGCATTAGATTTTCCTAAAGCCTATTGACAGTCTAAGAAGGAGGCTGATTCAAGGATGGTAGAAAATAGATGCCTGATACTATGTAACAACCTCTATGTATAAAATCCTCTAACAAGGTCACACCTAATAGTGTGTTTGTAACCTTTAATAGGGTTGGATCCTAACAGGGCTCACTTCAGAAGAGTGAAAATTTGGGGTATCAGTCCCAGTGGTTTTTCCCTTAACAGGGTTTCCATGTTAAAATCCTTGTGTTATGTGTGTATGGTTTATTACTTTACTATTTTACATTTCATATATGCATTTTTGGATTTATCGGTATACTTTGCATATTTACTAAGTGTCGGTAAATAAGTTTTATTTCTTATCGGTAATCAAGGAGAATAACGTCAGAAAAGGAAAACCGACAGACAGTTAATTATTATAAGTATTTCATAGCATGCATCTTGTAAGGGACATAATAATCTGAGGTTTATTTGATTGGTGGTTAGAATAAGGATTAATTGAAGCCCCTGATTCACCCCCCCTCTTATTTATTACTAACAGCCAACTCATCATTAAGGACCCACCCTTGGGTTCACATAATTTCCATGACTCACTAAAGTTCACCTTGGTTGATAGAACATATTAAGGAAATTTTGCTGTCATGTCTAACAAGGCTATTCTACATCCCCAGACTGTCATGCCACCTCATCATGTTCACACTCAAATTCAAAATCACACTTTTATCCAAAATCTCCACCTCTATATGAATATAATTAGGGTTGCGGCCAAACAAGACGTGACACCATGAAGTACATAGTAGGATCCACCACAACCATTCCAAACTATCACTCCTAGTCCTTATTTGAACTTGGGATCTCTCTTCTTAGGAGAGTTTGAATATCACCCCAGAGGGGATCCTATTTTCTCCAACACCTAAGTTGCTCCAAGTTGTAGCTTGTTGCAACTAGTGGGTCAGCTATCATATTACCTTCCCTACAAACATGATTAATGTAAAAGGAGCCAAATCCTAGAAGAAGTCTTCATGTATCTTCCATAATTCCATCAAATAACCAATTGACACAAGATGAACCTTTAATAGCATCAATGATGAGCTTTGATTCCCCTTCTATAGATATAGCTCTGACACCAATTGAAAGAGAAATCTTGAGCCCCTAGAAAAGACCCATTCCTTGAGCTCGGTTATTTGTGTAATTCTATAATTTGCTACTATAGGGTGCCACTAAACTTCCAAAATCCATTATGATCAATCCTAAAATAGGAAAATCACCTTGAATCTGATTTGCAGTTCCATCAAAATTAAGATTGAACTAGCTTGGTTTAGGGGGTCCATTTGTTGTTTCTCCTTTTCAATCTCTTGGAGTTGTCAAGCTTTGTATAGGAGTAAAAAATGCCCCAATTTTTGGCAATTTTGTTATCAAGTTAAGGGGAGGGGGGAGGAAGGGAAATACCAAGTGGTGACAACCAAATTCTCCAAAAATGTTTTGTGGAAGATCCAAAAAACAACATCAACCAAGCACTCCACACCCCTGGATGATTGTGTGATTTCTCTCCTTCAAAGGGGCCCAAATCAAATGGGGATGAATTTTCTTCCAAAGTTTCCTAATAAAAGGGTTAAAGGAAATCCCCTTCTATTTGAAGACATTTTGATGAACCTCCCCATTCATAACCTAGTCAATTTAGAACAAATGCAACACCTTATTCCAAAGATTTTGCGTGAATGAATAGTGGATGAGCAGGCGAGTGACAATTTCCTCATAGTTATTATAAAGAGCATAACAATTTGGTAATTGAAATCCATGCTTGGTAAGGTTATCATGTGCAAGGATTTAATTGTGCATGACTATCCACCAAAATAAATTGAATTTAGGGATGAGGTAAGAATTGTTGGAGCATGCCTATTAGTTTCATTAGGCACATTAGTATATGTTGCTTTAATTAATTGTACACGTGCTCAATAATATATTCATGCATATTTGAGCACATTCTTGCACACACATGCTCTAGATTAATTTCACTTAGTTGAGACTATTTTTAGGCTAGTTGGGCTCTAGTTTACATATTGTGCATATCATGCACTTCTAGTATGCATATCTTAGCTCTAGTTTGCTATTTTTAGTAGCTATTAGCTTTATGATATTTTTCATTTTCTTGCTTTCTATAAAGCAAGTCATTCATTAATTTCCATGTATCCTCAATTTCATTTTTGCAATTAATTTAGGAGATGCTATAGAGCATATTATATTTGCTTGGTCTCTTTTGTGTGATAGGTGTTTTGCTTGCAGATGATCCTTGGATCATGTGATTGTTTCATCAACTAATACATAGTATTAAAGCACAATCATTTCTCTTACATAGTATCAGAGATTTAGATATGTCAAGTTCCTATCCACATCCTTGAGGGATCCAACCTTGGGTGAATTTTATATGAACATTAAAGTTAAACAAAGTTTGCCATTGTGTTTGTAGCATCAAAAACCCTTTGGCAGTTGAAAAATTGGGCCAAATTAGTTGAGGATACAAGAATCGAGGAATAATTTGGGGCAGTTGAAAAATTTGGGTAGTTTGTCACAAAATGAACATCATCGTTAAGCTTTGAATGCCCAAAAACTCCTAAATTGATATAATAATCATCAAAAATTGACTCCATCAATTTTGGGGCTATTTTTTCCTTGGGGCACAAAAAATGAGGCATGTTTTAGCATTGATGCAAGCATAGTGAGAATTTTCATCAGTGCTGCAAAATTTTTCTGCTATTTTTTTTTTAAAACAAAAGTTTCCAAAAATCTTCAACAAAAGAATTTGTTTTTTAAAAGTTTTTTTTTTTAAAAATGATGTTAAAAAAAAAATAAATTTCAAAGTAAAAAGGTAAGCACATTTATTAATCCTATGTAGAGAGGTACACTTACTAGTGCAAGTGTGACATCAATGTATTAACATAGTATTTTTTTGGTGGAGCTCCCTTAAAAATAACACTCTTTCCAATTTTGGCAGATCTCTCCAATTTTAGCAAAGATTCTCTATTGGATTCTTTCAGAATATTCTCTAAGAATAGACCAATGTGTTTTCATAATATTATGGAAAGAGGCATTTGTTTTTAGTGACAACAAATATTTCCAGAATATTCTATGATGGTGAGACAACCATCAATTTTTTTTTCTCACGGGTTTTGTTGATCGGGTTGACCTTTCTTCCCATAAAGAGAAACATTTGTTTTTTTTGTCATAGCTTGGTCATACAAATTCAAAATAATGCAAATCATATATTGTTAGAAAACTGATTCCAACACACATATTTTCATCATTTCATATTTTAGAGATTCATCATCAAATTTTTATACTAAGCCTCCAAATTTAGGGTTATTTTTTGTGCTTCTAGAGCCATAACTTGAGAAAATTGACTTTGTTTTTTGACTTCCGCACATCATTAGAAAGATCTCAATGTCCTCAATATAGATATTAAATCCTTTGTAAAATTTTATTAGGTAGTTAGAGATCTCAATATTGTCTTTTTGGGATCTTTCTTGAAAAGCATTCAAATCAGTTGATATTTTTATTCAAGTGGAATTTTGGCATTAAGAGTATTTTTATTGATTTGTTGGTCCATTTTAGTACTTTTTAAGAATTTATTATGGATTCACATAATATTTCCCCCTTACTCCATTCAACTACTTTTGTTGTAAAAAACTAATAGAGATACACCTAAAGCATTTGGGGTTATACAAAGTGACCATGAGATTAGAACTTGAGCCTACAAGTGCTTCTGAGAAGAAAAAATGGTTTAAAAGGTGTGATGCAGCTTTTCTAGGATATTATGCATGTCTATGTCTCCATATCTCCTCTTTCATGTTGATTCTTTCACTAAACCTAATTAGATTTAAACTACATTTGAGAACTTGTTTGGGAAGAAAGATACATTAAGAGGGTTTCAATTGGAGAATGAGCTTATTGGCTTGAATCCTAATAATTTTGATAACATATAGGACTTCTTCACCAAACTCAAGTCTCTCAAATTATAGTTGAAGTAGTGAAAAATTCAGAAGGAGGACCCTCAATTGATTCTCTCTATCATTTCCAAGCTTGGTCTTGATTATTCATTTTTTGTTTACATATTTTATGCCACTAAGGATGCACTTGGTTCTCAATGCACCATGCATTCAATTGATAATTTTCCTTCTCAACTCACATGAAATAAAAATAAGTTGGATCAAATGGGGAGATTGAAATATTCTAAATCATAGGCTCTTATTACTTTCAAGAGTTTCGCAGATCAGAAGGCTTCACAAGGAAAAAGCAAGAAACAGAAACCCAAGGATTCCAAGTTACATGAGAAGCCCAATGAGACACAATCACATAATAATTTGGATTCTTCTTCCTTTCTAGGATGTCATCATCAAAGAAGGATAAGTTAAAATAGCAATATTGCACCAAGCCAGGACATGGTGAGCATAGATATTATGCAAATAAGATTGATGATTTGATGCAACTTTAGCAGCATAATATTCATCTTCCTTCATTGCATGCATCCTCTTTTACCACATTGAGGCCTACACATTCTAGGTCAACTTCTATGACATGTGCTTAAGATAACATGAAAGACCATGCTCTCTTTGCAATGATATATACTCAATCATGTTGGTGGCTTCTTGATTCAAGTGCTTCACATCATATGGAATCTTCAGACAAAATGTTCTCTTATTTTAAGAATCATTCTTTTCCACAAATTTTGTTAGGTAATAACACTTACATGAGTGCTACTAGTATTTTTTCTATTGAGGTTGATGATAGGGCATTCAATGATGTTCTTTGTGCCCCTTTACTATCTTCCAACTCCTTATCCATCTACCAGATTACTCATAGTGGAAAGGGAAAGACGATTGAGTTCAACCCTAATTTAGTGCTTATTAGAGATTGTCATACCAGAGAGATCTTTACAACGGGTAGAGTTGATCATCCATCATGACTTTATGAGTTCTCCCAATTTTCTCCCACTAAGCATACATGTCCATGATAAGTCCTACCTCTCATGGATGAAGAGTGGATCAGGTATCCAAGGAGAGGTCTGGTTACTTAAACCTATGTGTAGTTTAGTTATCCACAACAATTACTGAGACTTCTATTAATCCTTCTCCACCTCTCACTTCTTCAAAGTTTAGTTTAGTTCAATAGGATATTTGTTCCCTACCAGTTTTGGTATAGTGGGATGAGTAGTTGCCAAATATTACAACATTATTTGATACATCACACACTTCAAACATTGGGGACATAATTAAGGACATTTAATTCCTCCTTGATGGTAGTTTGATAATTCTTGTCATCTCAAAATCAATGTCTTCAAAGATTGTTCATCAGGAATATATAGAGTTGCTTGGATTTTCTTTAATTAATTCAGACAACTAGACAATTGAGCAGTCTTCAGTAGCACACATTATGATACATTTCCTTCCTTTCATGTAGTTTCTTCAGCCTTAGCCATTGGATTAGTTTCTTCCTAAGGGGAGGCATGTGGTTTGTTGGTCTTGGATCTTCATTAGCATTGTCCCTCAAGCCCTCATATTTGGCATTGGAGATTATTTCTTATGGGGGATACATTGTCTCTTCTTATCTCTTATAGGGGGATTCATTGTACCTATGTGAATGATTTAATACAGGGGGGGGGGGGGCACTTGGATTCCTTCATCTTAGTCACATGTACTACCTTTTTTCTCCTTTTTTCATTGTATCTCTCACTTTTAGAGAGTGGTTTTTTCCCATGTGATTTTTTTTCTTTCTCCATTTAGATAGACCTCATTTGTGTGAGTTTCATTGGTTTGTAAATGAATACCTAATCAAGCCTTCATTGTCGGAACTCATTCATGCATTTCATTCTTAGATATTTTTTGTCTACCTAGGTTTTACATAATGGGGGTGTTATAACACGCATATTAGTTGCATTAGGAACAAAAGCATATGTTGCTTTAATTAATTTTACACATGCTCAATAATATTATCATGCATATTTGAGCACATGTTTACACATTCATGCTCTAGCTTAAGTTCACGTAGTTGAGCCTATTTTTAGGCAATTTCATTCTAGTTGGGATCTAGTTTGCATATTGTGCATATCATGCACTTCTAGGGTGCATATCTTAGCTCTAGTTCGCTATTTTTAGTAATTGTTAGATTTTAGATATTTTTAGTTTTCTTATTTTATATAAATCAAGTCATTCATTCATTATGATGTATCCCAATCTCAATTTCATTTGTGTAATCAATCTAGGGTTTCTATAGAGAATATTATATTTTCTTGGTATTTTTTGTGTGATACATTATTGGCTTGCAAATAATCCTTTGCTCCTATACTTTTTCATCAACTCCTACAAGAATTATAAACTATTTTCCATAGGTTTCCGACATTACCCATATGTAGAAGTAGGTCATAAGCAAACTTCGCGGTGAATTCACCACTAGCGTTCCTGCTCCAAAAGAATATATTCTCTCTTTGAAACATCATAATTCTCATATATTGAAGTCTCTTTTACAAATCCCAAGTCAAAGGTAGTAGTTTTTGATCCTTTAGCAAGGAGTGACATTCTTCCAAGATTTAGAATTAGCTAAACAATCAGACACACGATCTCTAAAGAAATGCTTTGGTGTCCTCTAGATGGAATTGAATGATATCTGAGAGGAAAGAGGTGTGTCCTCCAAATAATTATCATCCCAAAAATGAATCATATGACTATCATCAACCTACCATTTCAAACCCAACTGTATGATATTCCTGCATTTAAGAGTGTTGTTCCAAATCCTAGACTCGTTGGAGAGACCTAGTTCAGTAAGGAAGTGGTAGAACCTTTAATTATTTAAATACATGGAAATAATAATGTCACACTAGTTAGATTTGTGTGAGGCAATTTTATAGCCAATTTAGCAAGGGATTTATTGAGGTGAGAGATTTTCCTTATGCCAGTTCTCCCATTATTATTGCTTGACAAACTTTGTCCTGGTTGCTAAGGGTCATCCTCTTTTTATCTTGTATACCCATCCATATGATTTTTTTTTGAATTCTCTCCAATTTTTCAGCCATATAATTTTAGATTCAAAAGTGGGAGAAACAATAAACAAGGATCCCTTGGAGAGAAGTTTCCAGGAGTTGCAACTTACTAGCACTATTGAGGAGTCTACCTTTCCAATCAGCCAATTTGCATTGATTTCTCTCAAGGATTGAACTCCATAAGGTGTTAGAAACCTCTTTAATAGTGAATTGAAACCCATGGTAGGTACTATGAATATTTTCATATTGGCAACCTATTATATTTTTTATTTTGTTCCCCAGACTATCTAAGGTGTTGAAGAAATAAATGTTACTTTTATCATGGTTAATAGCCTAGCCCAAGACATAGGCATATTGATTGAGAAAGAATTGACAAAATATAGATTTAATCACTAAGGAAGTACCAAAAATGTATGGTATCATCCATAAATTATTGAAGGATAACAAGGTGCAAAGTGGATATAATTTGAACCCTAAGGAGTTTTCTCTATTCAACTAGTCTTAAAAAGTTTCTCCCCAAGACCTCAACCAAGATTATAAAGAGATATGGGGAAAAGGGGTCCCCCTGTCTAATGCCTCTAGTGGCTCCAAAATATACTCTTGGAACATTGTTGACAAAGACAAATTAACAAATAGTATTCACACATTCTTTAATCAAACCAATCACTCTATTGTCAAATCCAAGTTTCTCTAAAACTTTAAATAGGAAATCCTACCTGACCCTGTCATAGGCCTTGGAGATATCTAGTTTAATTGTATTCCTTGCTTAAAAACACTTATCCATAAAGTGAATATATTCATGGGTTGAAATGACAACATCAAGGATCTATCCCCCAAGGATGCATCCTTTTTGGTTTCAATTAATAAGATTGTCCAACATGAGTTTGATCTTGTTAACCAATACTTTAGAAACAAAATCTTATTGGCTTGAAGTCAAGAAAAATTTATGGCTCCTGAAGCTTAGGAATAATTAAAATTAAGGATCTATTCAACTCATTGATTAGTCTACATGTTCTGAAGAAATCCTTAGTTTCAAAAGTAATATCAGGGCCAACTATATCCCAAAACTCCTAAAAAAAAGAAGGGGAAGCCATCCGGGCAAAGGGTTTTAAAATTTCCCGTGGAAAAGGTCGTGTAAAATAAGAAATGGTGATCAAGGTGGATCAATACAATCTCATATTGAACATTATGAGTATGAAACATCCTCAACACAAATATTATTGACAATCCCTTTATAGAAAAAATGCCAATACAATATCTACGCTCTCGAGGTTTCAATTCATTTTGCTACTTAGAATGAAGGAAGAGAGATAAAGATACAATGAAAAATGTCTAATTATGAAATTTTTGAAGCTATAAAAAGATAAATATGGAGGTAGAAGAGGATTTTTATGCACTTGGGAATGAAATACAAATTATGTTGCTACAGATCTAAATTTCTGACACCTAGGATCTTGAAAACACCTATAACTGCTAATATGAGATCCTAAGACTATAAACTATCTTAAAATTGAATTTGATCCATGTTCTAGGAGTTATATAATGTTTCAAACATTTTTTAATTGGGAACATAACATTTCAAACATTTTATTCCAGGTGCTTTTGACTGGAATTTTCAGGATCTCTTCGGTAGCTCTAAATATTTGTAAAAAAAGTTCCAATAGTTGCGTAGCCTATTCCTCCACACAAAAAATGGGGAATAAGTTTGTAGAAATGGGTTTTCCTTGGTCAAACCCCTATTTAGGAAACAAATTTTAAAATTTAATGAAATTGTGTAAAGGAAAGATGAAATAGAAGCTAAATCTGAATTATGAATTACCTCATGTCTTGATGACACAATGCCTCTTTTGATGTAATCACAATTGTTAATGTAATAGATTTAACTACACAAAAACCCAAAAAGAAATCTTGAAAGGTAAGCCTTGTGTAATGGATGTTGTAGTTTGTCACAATTCTTGATGAATAAGAATGCTTTGAAGACTTGAAGACTTGGATGCTTGGATGCAAAATTATAGAAGAGAGATTGAATTGCAATGCTTGATTGCTTCTTGAACAGGTTGGTTGTAAAAATAAGAACAGATAAGGTGTTTATATACATTATCCTACATCTTGGGATTCAAAAATAAGCCAGACTGGCCACGGGATCTAATTTCCCACTAAAACCCTAACATAGGGCTTTGGGCCAAAATGTGTGGGAATAGAACATTTCAAATGTTCTATTCCTAGGTACAAAATGTTTGAAATGTTTTGTACCTAGGAAAATCAACCTAAATTTTAATTGGATGCCTAGATGATAGGGTATATGCCAGATTAGGAGGCACATCTTATTTTGAGATTTAGAAAAGGTACAAAGGCCATAAATGTTAACATAGGCCTTGTGTAGGACAATAAATGATTAGAGAAGATAAATAATAAAGGAGAACACTTATAAATAAGGGCTTACCTTGAGTTTTGAATAAATTGTATCGGAATAGGACTTATAATATTAATTTGAAGGTCCAATGAGCATTAGGAGAGTGTTAAATCAATGTGGGAACCCATAGATACTAAAATGGGGCTAAAATGAGCATCTAATTATAGATACTAACATTTTAGGATTATACATTTAACCCCGACTTTAGCAGGAGTATGGGTCCAACTCATGCTCACGATAATGTAGAAGAAAGAGATGAAGATGTAATCATGGTCAAACTGCAAAGAGATAAGATATCTCTAAGTTTAAGGACACAAGCCCCCAAACCAAGGATCTTAACTTATACATCAATGTACAAGGACCTATAAAACAAAGACCAAATCCTAAATCTTACTAAGGTTACGGGTCAAGTAGTTGAAGAGAATCAATAAAGAAAATATCTCTGCCACTAGCATTACACTCAGAAAGCTATTACAAAAGCACAAGTGGTCACAAAAAAAGAACAAGAGCATAAATCAAAGATAAGGAGAGACTCCACGATCCAATCAAATAGAAAAGTGAATAATGCTATGGAATCATAGAAGAGAGAAAAATACAACCATGGATGACACAAAATATCTAGTTATGTTTTGTCAGGTGATCCATGAGAGAGTTAAGAGAGAGAGAGAGAGAGAGAGAGAGAGAGAGAGAGAGAGAGAGAGAGAGAGAGAGAGAGAGAGAGAGAGAGAGAGAGAGAGAGAGAGAGAGAGAGTNGAGAGAGAGAGAGAGAGAGAGAGAGAGAGAGAGAGAGAGAGAGAGAGATCGTCTAACACATTGTGTTATGCTAGTTCCACCCATCAAAGAGAATGTAAAGAGGGAGTTGATGGTCTAGAGCATGCTAGTCAACTCATAAAAATATATGCAAATGAGAGGTAAAATGGTCTAGAAAATTGTGTTATGATAGTCAACCCATGAAAAGCATAGGTCAAATAGTCTAGAAAATTGTGTTATAATACTCAACCAATCCTTAAAAATGTATGGAAAGGAGAGGTCAAATGGGATATCAAGTTTTTTTATGCTAGTGTAGTCTACCTAACATGCTTGAAGTAATCAAACTATTTGTAATAAGGAGGTCATATGGTCCCCCTTAAGATGGAAAAATAGTATTGTTTAGAAATCTTAAGGAAAAGAGAAACAAAGATAAAACACCTTTAAGACCAAGGAGGTATCATATAAGCAATACCCAGTCCAAGACAAAGAGGTCATAACTTCGACGAGGTCAGGTAAGGGATAAATGAAAAGAGATAACATGCAACAAGTCTAAAGGGATTATTTTGTAGGATGAATAAATTTTTAAAATCATCATTGATCAATAGAAGGGAAGAATTCACACCTTCCCCATTTCTAGGCAAATGGATTCTTAGTGATTGATGACACACTTTTAGACCCTAAGTAAGGGATTTATTTACCATGGATACCTAATTGTGAACAAATAAGAGATTATAACCAAGGATACATACCTCTTGTATAAGATAGAATCCCTAATGTAAACAAATGATCCTATTTAAGATTGGATATCACACAATAAACAAATTCCACTTAACCAAGGGAAAAGTGGATCCTTAGAAAGGATGAGAGATATTGAAATACTATCCCTACCTCCAAGTGTAGGTACAAGAATAAGATTAAGGGGGACTATTATGTTACTCACAAAGTATGATCACACATGAAATTATACTACCATGAATGACAATGAGCCCCTAAGGGATAGGCTAACAATGTCACATAGTGTGGAGAAACATGATAGGAACTTAAATATTATTCAAAGTAATCATAATTGAAAATCAAATCATTGAGACATTTAATATTAATGATATCATAATCAATGATTTTTTAAATTTTATAATGAAAATATTGAAATTCATTAGTAGGGTGACCATGATATTGATGATACATGCAAAGAGGAAGATTCGCAAGGTTTTGACTATGTTTCTTCTTTCATTTACGTCAAGTAATCAACTTAACATGGAGAAGGTTAGGAAAAATGATTTCTTGATTAAAAATAGGTATAGAAGAAGTGTTAGATGATAAGGTAAGGGATGAAGACAAAGGAGAAGGTTGGAAGTTAACCCTTGTAAAGGAAAGTATTTATTGGGCTTCCCATGAGTTTCATCACTTTGTTGCATACACCCTAAACCGTGTTGAATATTATTAGTTGAAATGTTAGGAGGATTGGGTTGGATAAATGAAACACTAGGTCCTTTTAAGGGTCCCGTGTTAAAATTAGGAAGTTTGTATTCTCCCACAAAAGATGGCGTAAAATCCAATGACCCCCAATTATCTTCTAAAAGGGCACTTCTAGGAGAAGAAGTATCTTTAGGAGGAGAAGGTATTATTTTTTGGAATGGTGTAGGAATGGATGAAGTATCAAATTCAGTATGCAAGGAATTTTGGAATTTATCATCAACAACAAGAGTGTACATAGCATTGTTATAAATGAGCTTCACTTTACAAGTGTTTAAGGAACAACATGCATGACATGTAACCATGGTATACCCAAGAGGAGATTATAATTAAGAGCACCAAGCATAACATGAATAATACCAAAAGCTTGTTTAGCAACATTGTCAAAGCCATGGATCTAGGAATAGAATTAGGTTTGATTGAAGAAATATCTGCTTTGATCTTGTGTAACAATTCAATGCTACAAACATTAAGTCCTAAGCCATTATAAATTAAATTTCTTCAAATAAGATTACCATTGAGAAGGATTAAAACCATAAGGGAATCGTGTTGATCTTGAATCTCCCTTGGAGACAACTCGTCTTGAAAAAAACATAATATGAGATTTATTATTGGTCGTATTCATGCATTCCAAAATGGAAGTTATATTAGTTTTCACAGGAAGTGGGACAATCATGTTTCTCAGAGCTAATTGTAACGATTCATGATATGTAGGAAAAGTTTGAAGAAGCTCCCAAAGAGATATCTTGGCAGGATTAGCATAGAGTTGTTCTACTAAACCATATTATTTTCCAATGCTTTGATGAAGAAGAGGTGCAAGAGGAAGCACTGGTTCAGAAGAAGGAAGAGAAGGAGGAACAATTGAACTTGTAGGTTGTCTATTGTTTCTTGTGTTATAAGTTTGACAAACCCCATGATAGTTTAGTTGGTGAGAACCTCTATCTATAATGATAGTTTATTTTGAGGTGTGGGGTTATCCTGACGAAGATGGACAATAACCTTAAGATTTTCAGTACCCAAAACATTGACAATATTGACTTAATTAAGCTCTTGTTTGTTCAAAGTTTTATCACTAGAAGGGAGATCATTAAGGAAAGTAGTAATTATATTATTATCTTCTTCTAAGGTATAATCACGAGTAGAATAATATTTAGAATGGGGATTAGGGATTTCCATAAATACTTCATCTCTAAAAGGGATGTCAAATGAAGGTAAGGTGATATTAAGAAATTTATTTATAATGTCCTCTTGTTTCTCCAAAATATCCTCATAAAGTGGGTACATATTAGGATAAGGATCAACATCACACATGAATGTGTCATCACTAGAGGGAGTAAATGAAATTTCAACCACAATATCATATTATTTTATCAAGGTTTCTTCATGATGGAGAGAATAATAAACATCATTGTTCAATGGCTCATCCCAAATAGGGAGATCATTGCGAGTAGAAATATAAAAAACTTTAGGAGAGGGATAATAATAAATCACTAAATATTCCTTCCTAAATGGGAAGTCATGGAAATGAATAGGAAATAAGGTATCACAAGTGAAATCAACAACTTTCACCAAGGTATTCTCATGGAGGAGGCACATGTTAAGAGAATAGTTAACATCAATGTTCAATATTCTCTCCAAAGAGAGAGATTTTTGAGAGAAGGGTTAAAAACATCTTCTTGCACCAATATGTCCTCAATGATAGGAGGGTCCTTGGGAGAGGGATAAAGTGATAAAAGGGAGGCTAAGACACTATCACCTTGAGAAGATATAGGCATTATAAAACTAATATAATTGAAAACATGCATGAAACAATATGAAAATTTGTTTTTGTCTTTTTTTCATCAATACAAATGCATAAAGAAATGAAAATGGTGCTTAATTAGATGTAAACTAAAATAAATCTAGAGATCCAAATCAGAATGAAAATGTTATGATTTGGGTTCACCAAAATGGACAATAGGTGAACCTATATATCTAAATGCGTAAAATGTAGAAAAGATATGATGTAAATATTGATTAATGTAATGCATACAAAGGAGATCTAGACACCAAACTACAATGGAAATGTCATGTGTTGAGTTCATCAAAATGTACAATAAGGAATGGTGATCAAGGGGGATAAATACAATCTCCCACTAAACATTAGGAATATGAAACCTCCTCAAGAAAATTATGATTGACAATCTCTTTATGGAAAAGATGCCAATATAATATCTATATCTCATGGTTTTAGTTCCTTTTTCTACTTGGAATGAAGGAAGATAGATAAAGCTACAATGAAAAATGTCTAATTATGAACCTTTTGTAGCTGTAAAAAGATGAAGATGGAGGTAGAAGAGGATTTATGTGAACTTGGAAATGAAATACGAACTATGTTGCTATAGATATGAATTTCTGTCAACCAGGATCTCAAAAGCACTTGTAATTGCTAATCTAAGATCCCAAGATTGTAACATGTGTTCAAACTGAATTTGAGCTTGTTCTCAGAGGCACAAAATGTTTTAAACATTATATACCTAGGAATAAAACATTTCAAATGTTATGTTCCAAGTACTTTTGACTGGAATTTTCAGGGTCTCTCTGACAACTCCTGATGTTCCCAAAAAAATTCTAACAGTTGTGTAGCCTATTTCTACACACATATAAATAGAGAAGAAGGTTTTGGACAGGGGTTTGCCTTGGTCAAACCCTTGTTTAGCCATAAACCTTGAAAATTTAATGAAATTTCATAAAGGAAAGATGGAATAGAAGCTAGATCTAAATCATGAATTACCTCATGCCTTGATGACACAATGCATCTTTTAATGTAATCACAAGTGTTAATGCAATAATTTGAACTCCATAAAAACCCAAAAGTAAATTATGAAAGATAAGCCTTGTTTAATCAATTTTTTAATTTTACACAATGATTAATGAAGAATAAGAATGCTTTGAAGACTTAGATTCTTGAAGATCTTGAGAATCCTTGGATGAAAAATTATAGAAGAGAGCTTGAATTCCAATTGCTTGATTGCTTCTCGATTGTGTTGGTTGTCAAAATGAGGAGAGATAGGGTGTTTATATACCTCATCCAACATTTTAGGATTCAAAATTAAAATAGGTCAACCATAGGATCTAATTTCCCACTAAAAACTTGGCACAGGGCCCAGGGACAAAATATACGAGAATAAAATGTTTCAAACATTTTGTACATAGGAAAAACATCCCAAATTTGAACTCAGTATCAAGATGATATGGTAGATGAAAAATTAGGAGGCATAACTAATTTTGAGATTGTGAAAAGGTACAAAGGACACAAATGGTAACATAGCACCCATGTAGGCTAATAAATTAATGAAGATGAGAAATAATAAAGGAGCACACTTAGAAAGAAGTGTTTACCTTGACTTTTGAATAAATTGAATCAACACAAGACTTATAATATTAATTTAAAGGTCTAATGAGTGTAAGTAGACCATGAAATCAGTATGGAAACCCATACATACTAAAATGGGGCTAAAATAAGAATCTAATTATAGATGCTATATTTTTAGGATGGTTTATGTAGCATTCCTAACTTACTATGACATTATCGGAGCTAGAATTTGTGCATTGTCCACAATAGTGACAACTCTTGGGAGGCAGTCTAACAATTGATCTTCCAAGATCTTGTCCAAAACGCATCCATCATATTTGAAGTTCTTGAAAAAATAATATGAGGCCATCAAAATCTAGTTGGTATCCTCTATGATTACATAGTTGGTGTCATCCTCAGAGTGAAAAGAGGAAATGTGATTGCAATTGAAACTATAGTACCTGCTTAGGTAGTACATCTAGTTTAGTTGGTCAAGCCTTCTCTTTTTTTGGAGACAATACAAGTGGCTCCCGTGTGACACATGATTATATTGGGTCTTCTCAAGCTTATACTCTTGGATCCCATATACTCTAACACTATATTACATGTGATCCTAAGAATTATCAGTGGGTGATGTATTGTAAGAATGTGGTTTCCTTGAAGAGTGTGGGTGAGTCTTTGGTGTCTACTTCTTCCCCCTTTTCATATTTTATAGTTTCATTTCCTAGAACTCTCATCATGTCAACATCTATCTCCACTCCATATTTTGTGTTTCTCTAGGGAGATTTAGGGAATTTTGATAAGAATCACCCTAGGTGGGTGTAGGTGTTCATCCCTCCCTCTATTGAGATGCCTCTCATCATTAATCTTCCACATATACCTCCATTTTTGTGGCCTATATACATGCTCCATAAATAGGGGATCTCTAGTGTGACATTGTCCACTCCTCTAGTTTCTTCTTTGCATCTCATCACTTCTTTCTTGGGCTCCTCAAACTTGTTACCAATGATGTGAAGCCCTCACCTTAGTTGCCTTAGTGTATGTTTGATAAGGTCCATATTATTGAGCTTCATTATATGAAATAAAATCCTATGACCTCTTTATTTTTCATCTATACATGTTGATGAGTAGGTTTTTCCTTCTCAAGGGTTTTCCATTGCCCCACTTTTAGGGTTTGGCAATGTGACCCCTACTTCATAGCCTATAGCCCAGTCACATTACTTCTCTATGGAGTACATGTACGACTCTTTGAAAGAGATCACAACATTATTAACCATATTCATATAATAGTTGAATCTTTCCTTACAAGAGCTACTAGATGAGCATGTCAAGGAAGCCTCATCCTTGCCTCTTACTATTGTAAAATCACCTAGTGTTACCTTAGAAATTATTATTCTTTGAGATCACCCTATTTCCATTATAATCTAATTGGGAGGTTTACGACCTACTTGTGAATGAATACTAGAGTATAAGCTAAGGTAAGGGAACAATTTATTACACTAACCTTGAGAGGAGGGTTATGCAAAAAAATTCTCAGGTCTTTAAAATGGTTACGAAAATTGAACATAAATAACATACATACCACAACACAATGATTTACATGGGAAAAAATCTTTTGATAAAAATATCACACTCCAAATTTCACCCAATATATTATTCAGTTAACAATAACATGTTGTAATATGCTTGCAGAGCAAGCTTCTTACACGCGTATCACTAACATAGATCTAGAGGCCACTCAATGACTATCAAGCTCTTAATATACATTGCAATACATATTAATAATATAATGCCATCATAAAATAGAGTTGTATTCTAGGGCAAAAAAAGTGCACACAATATCCACTATTATATCTATGACCCAATGATAAAGAGTTAGGATTCGTAATGATAAATTATATATAAAATTTTATTTCTAGGGCCTTGGCCCCCAAAACCCTTGCCAAGGTGCATTTTGATGACATGTAACTAATTGAATGTTTGATAATGTTAAGTTGAAGATAATGCAAGGCATTAAATTAGTTAATGGTTTGTATTGTCATTGATGTCAACTTGATATCATCTGTACGGTCATGTACATAATGCTAAAGACTTCATAGAATCAATGGAATAGAGATTATGCTTTCAACAATGCATAAAAGTCAAGTATTCACTAAGTGATAGACAACACTGACAAAGTGCACACCATCGGTAAAGGCAAAGAACAAAAGTCATAGTGATACCCGACGAGTAGAAGATAGTGTTTCCCAACGAAGAAAAATCATAGGATGCCCGACGAGCTGAAAACAAAGCTGCCCAACAAGAAAAATCCAATGATGCCCGACAGACGGAGATCCCAAAGTTGACTAGAGTCACACCGATGGAACTAGAAGATATCACCAATGACTAACTGCAGAGTTGACTGACAGAACAGAGAGTTTAGAAAATGACAAAATATCTAGCTGACAGAGCTTAAGGATAGACTTAACTGGTTGTTTTATTTGACCAGAGTTAAGTAATTGATTTAAAGAAGATTTGTACAGTTGGAAAGAAGATAACTACAAGATAAATCAGGAGTTATGCTTTAAATCAGATTGGCTGGATTGTTGTTCATGCCAAGAATCAAGAAACAATGAATATCATGTCTATATAAGAGACAAGTATAATTCATTTCCATAATCACATACATGGGAAGGGGAGTGAATAGAAAGAGGATGTTGAAGAGAAACTGATGAAGAAGAACTTCATACAATCCTGATCAATCAAGTTGAAGGAGAGCTAAAGAATTTTGCAGACACCGACGAATAGTCAAGTACAACATCACAGAGTAGAAAGTGTGGAGCACAAAGAATTGAATTGATACATTGATCAGAGAGGTAATGTACTTAAATAGATCTAAAAATCTGAAATTCAAGTTGCATTAGAAACAGGTCATAGTAGGGGATGACCCTGTAGCACAATGGAAATTTCAATCCCTATTGACAGGGAGGTCCGATGTTTGATTCTTGCCGAAGCCGCTCAGATGAAGTGTGAGTGGATTTGGTGGTGGGCCCGATGTTGTTGTGTGCTACCTGCCTAGTGTGCATGAATGATGGGTGATATTTGGATGTCAAGACAAGTCGCCATAGTTCCTAGATCAGGTTAGCAGTAAGAGGATTCTGACAACTGGAGAGATAAGGTGTCGGCCAGGGAGATATAAGGAGAGGTCATCAGCTAGGGAGATATAAGGAGAGGCTAGTGCTATTGGAGGAATTAGAATATTAGCATGGTGGGGGGATTTGTGTGTGCTCATTGGGAGGTGTAAGGAGCTTAGATTGGGAGGCATAAGGAGTGGTGCTGCCAGATGATTGGGAGATATAAGGTGTGGAGTGATAAGGTGAGCCATCAAAGTAGAGATCAAAGCTTGAGACAAAGTTGGTAAGGTGTTCATGCCATAGTACTAGTAATAAATGTAACTTTGGGGATGAGGACTCCCAATTGTGCTCTCACTAGTTCAAAGCTCTAGTCAAAAGTGATTACCAATCAACAAAAAAGAAATAGGTCATAGTGTTTCAGTTTAACCATTGAAGCATCAAGTCTCTTAATAGAGCAGGACTTAACAGTCTTCTATATATTGAGGTACATCCCAAGGAGTACCAAAAAGGTTGATTCATGAAAGTAGCATTGAAATTTCCTAAAGCCTATTGACAGTCTAAGAAGAAGGTTGATTCAAGGATGGTAGCAAGATTTTCCTAAAGCCTATTGACAGTCTAAGAAGGAGGT
>MU225815.1:1949667-1969929 GCA_018584345.1 Thuja plicata | reverse complement strand
TGGTATGGTAAAACACCCAATGTAAGTTACTTCAAGATCTTTGGTAGTCAATGTTATGTCTTAAAGGATGATAGAAATGGAAAGCTTGACGCCAAAAGTGATGAAGGTATTTTTCTAGGGTATTCTAGCAAGATCAAAGCTTTTAAATGTCTAATCAAGGCTTCTAACAAAATATTTTAAAGTGCAAATGTGAAGATTGATGAATTTGTAGAAAATAATGAGCTGGAAAGCACAAAAGAACCAAAGGACTATAACAAGTTTTTATATTGTGAAGAACCCATAACTCTACCTGAGCAACAGTGCTTAATTCCAAAACAACAAAATGTTGTAACCGACGGTCAGAATGCTGTTACCGACGGTCATGATAATGATCAAGATAATGTACAAGGTAATGAAGTTCAAGCTGATACACAAAGAGATGTACCTGTACTTGCAAGATATGTAAGAAGGAACCATCTAGAGGATCAGATCATAGGAGATAAGAAAGCTGGTACAAGAACAAGAAGTAAGTCTTTAAATTCAAATTGCTTAATTTGTGAGTTTGAGCCAAAATTTATCAATGCTGCACTAGATAATGAAGAATGGATAAGTGCTATGAATGATGAGATTGAGAATATTGAGAAGAACAAAACATGGTCACTTGTGCCAAGACCAGATGACAATAATGTCATTGGTACTAAATGGATATTCAGGAATAAGCTGAACAAGAATGGAGAAGTCACAAGGAACAAAGCAAGACTAGTATGCAAGGGGTATGCACAAGAGGAAGGTATATACTATGGAGAAACCTTTGCACCCATTGATAGGCTAGAAGGAGTAATAATACTACTTTCTTATGCTGCATACAAAGGATTCAAAGTATATCAAATGGATGTCAAGTCAACATTCCTAAATGGAATACTTGAAGAAGAGGTATACATTGACCAACTAGAAGGGTTTGTAGATCCAAACAAGAGAAACATGGTATGCAAACTTCACAAAGCCTTGTATGGATTAAAACAAGCTCTTAGAGCCTGGTATGAACGACTTCATTCCTATTTAATAAGTATTGGATTCATAAGGACTAGTGAAAATAATAATCTTTATTTGAAAAAAGATACTGATTCTAACACTTTGATTGCTGAAATATTTGTTGATGACATCATATTTGGAGGCAATGATATACTATGTAAGTCATTTGCTAATGAGATGAGAAAATAATTTGAGATGTCTATGTTTGGTGAGATCGAGTTCTTTCTTGGTCTATAGATCATTCAACAAAGTGAAGGTATTTTCATTACACAGTCCAAATACATCAAATAGGTCCTGAAAATATCCAAGATGGAAGATTCCAAACTAGTTGGAACACCGATGGCTACTGGATACAAATTAACAAGGAAGACAAGAAAACAAAGGTAAATTAGACTTTGTATAGATCAATGATAGGAAAACTCATGTATGTTGTACACACTAGACTAGATATTGCATATGCAGTAGGAATTGGTTCTAGATTTTATACTAACCCCAGGGAATCACATATGATTGCTGTGAAAAGAATCTTAAGATAGCTAAAGAATACTGAGGAATTTGGCTTATGGTATAGAAGAGAAGAAAAAATTGAACTAAAAGTGTTTATCGACACTGATTGGGCTGGAAATCTTGATGACCAAAATAGCACAAATGGAGGAGCATTCTTTATGGGTGACAAACTTGTCACATGGATTAGCAAGAAGCAAGGATGCATCTCTCAGTCTACTGTAGAAGAAGAATATGTTGTTGCTACTGCAAATTGCTCAAATATTGCATGGATCAAATAGTTGCTAGAAGGTATGCATATGAAGATCTCAAAACCAGTGATTATCTATTGTGATAACACTAGTGTAATAAACATTTTAAAGAATCTAGTCATGCATTCCAAGACAAAACACATTGCAATCAAGTATCGTTACTTAAGAGAACAAGTTCAAGAAAAAGAGGTGATACTTGAGTATGTCCAATCTAAAGAACAATTGGCCGATATCTTCACCAAGCCACTACCCAAGGATACATTTGAGTACCTGAGAAAGAGACTAGGGGTCAAACCCTTGTCTACCAGTTAGTAAAGGACTGAAGGCTGCATCAACCTATATATTATCAGAATATCATTCATGTTGATGCAAGCAACAAGATGAACTTCAAAGCTACATCTATATACAAAAAGGTATATATCAGAACTGAGCACCAGATCATATTGATGTATTGCTGATAGATAAGGGAAATTCAAGGAATATATTATGGATCGTGAGAAAATATCACTTGACATTAATGTCAGATATCTGTGAGATATTTGTTTGGCATTATTGTCAAAGGGAGAGAAAGTTTCCATATTATCACAGTCTTCAGAAAAAGAAGAAAGATTATCCATTATCTAATTACTCCAACAGGGAGAGATCATATCCATAGGGAGAGTTGCTGACAAAAGACAGAGACATCAAAGAACAAGAATAGTCAAAAGAGAGATATTGACACAAGGGAAGGACGCAACACATCATAACAAGAAACACAGAAAGCTGGAAGAATCAAATCTAAGCTAATACAGAGCTTACCGGTGATCATACATTTTTATTGGTTATCAAGACAAATTATTTGGTAATTTGATGAATCTCAGCTGTTATGTTTCATATTGTATTAGAAATAGTATAGTGTGATAATATAGTATGTTTCCATCAATGACAAAGGGAGAGATTGATGACATGTAACTGATTAAATGTTTGATAATGTTAAGTAGAAGATAATGTAAGGCATTAAATCAGTTAATGGTTTGTATTGTCATTAATTTCAACTTGATATCATTTGTATGGTCATGTACATAATTCCAAAGACTTCAGAGAATCAATGGAATAGAGATTATGCTTTCAACAATGCATAAAAGTCAAGTATTCACTAAGTGATAGACAACACCGATGGAGTGCACACCATTGGTAAAGACAAAGAACAAAAGTCATAGTGATACCCGACAAGCAGAAGACAGTGTTTCCTGACGAAGCAGAATCACAAGATGCCCGACGAACGAAGATCCTGAAGCTGACTGGAGTCACACCGACAGAAATAGCAGCTATCACCGACGACTAACTGAAGAGTTGACTGAAAGAACAAAGAGTTTAGAAAATGATAGAATATCTAGCTGGCAGAGCTTAAGGATAGACTTAACTGGTTGTTTTATTTGTTTTATTTGACCAGAGTTAAGTAATTGATTTTAAAAAGATTTGTACAGTTGGAAAGAAGATAACTACGAGATAAATCAGGAGTTATGCTTTAAATTAGATTGGATGGATTATTGTTCACGCCAAGAATCAAGAATGAAGAATCAAGAAATAGTGAATATCATGTCTATATAAGAGACAAGTATAATTAATTTTTGTAATCACATACACGGGAAGGGGAGTGAATAGAAAGAGGATGTTGAAGAGAAACTGATGAAGAAGAACTTCATACAGTCCTGATCAATCAAGCTGAAGGAGAGCTAAATAATTTTGTAGACACTGATGAACAGTGAAGCACAACATCACAGAGTAGAAAGTGTGGAGCACAAAGAATTGAATTGATACATTGATTAGAGAGGTAATGTACTTAAATAGATTTGAAAATCTACAATTCAAGTCGCATTAGAAACAGGTCATAGTATTTCAGTTTAACCATTGAAGCATCAAGTCTCTTAACAAAGCAATACTTAATAGTCTTCTATATATTGAGGTACATTCCAAGGAGTATCGAAAAGGTTGATTCATGAAAGTAGCATTGAAATTGCCTAAAGCCTATTAACAGTCTAAGAAGAAGGCTGATTCAAGGATGGTAGCAAGATTTGCCTAAAGCTTATTGATAGTCTAAGAAGGAGGCTGATTCAAGGATGGTAGCAAATAGATGCTCGATACTAAGTGACAACCTCTATGTATAAAATCCTCTAACAAGGTCACACCTAACAGTGTGTTTGTAACCTTTAATAGGGTTGGCTCCTAACAAGGCTCACTTCAGAAGAGTGAAAATTTGGGGTATCGGTCCCAGTGGTTTTTCCCTTAATAGGGTTTCTACGTTAAAATCCATGTGTTATGTGTATATGGTTATTACTTTACTATTTTACATTTCACATATGCATTTTTGGATTGATTGGTATGCTCTGCATATTTAGTAAGTGTCGGTAAATAGATTGACTACTTATCTGTAATCAAGGAGAATAAGGACAAACAGGGAAAACTGACAGACAGTTAAATCATTATTAGTATTTCATGGCATGCATCTTGTAGGGACATAATAATTTGAGATGTATTTTATTTCTGGTTAGTGATTAAAGGATAAATTTTTGAGGCCACTGATTCACCCCCCCTCTCAGTTATTACTAACACATTTCCCCTTAGCCCCCAGTTGGTCAAGGGACTAGATCCCAAAAGGGGGTTCCTTCCTTGCAAATAATCATTCTCATGTATCAATATTAACCCTTTATTGATGGTACATTTTTATTATTTCTTGGTTGAGACACCATTTTATCCTTGTCTAGAGAAATGATTTTCTTATCTTTAGATTAGAGTGTATTTGTTTTGTGTTCCCTCATAGTTGTTTCTATATGTTTGTGCTCCCCTGAAGGACCCAAGTTACTCAATAGGTACTTATAAAGAGGGAATAATATATTTCGCACACTTCCTCTCTTTGTTTCATCATTTCTAGTTTTTTATGTATATTGACTTTTGGCATTTGGGGACAATGCAAAGTTTTGGGAGAATTTAGGCCCCCTTCCATGTTGACCTAAATTTGTATTTTATCTTTGGCTCATGTGACCTTCATATGGTCTAGACACTTTAGGATATGATGAGTAATCTATGTGCATCTAATATACATGTCTTGATGTCATTGCCATGAATTTTATTGACCCTATATAATCAAATCCCCCTGTCTCTTCTCCTTAGAATAGCATATGTTCCTCTTTGTGTAACACATCTCATTCTAAGGGGGGCTATTATATTTTTGATAGTATCACTATTTTTTGTTATATGTTTTATCACATATTTCTTTTCAAAACATGTTTGCATCCATTATCTTATCCATGACCTTGCATGGGGTTGAAACTATGGTGCTTTTATCTAAATTAATCTTTATATCTTTTATACATGTTTATCCTAAAATATAGTTTGTATCAGTCATATAACAACTATTCACAAGGCTATCTATCATAACACAATTTTATTACCATACTGATGGTATCTTGAGGATCTTGTTTCTTAAGGATCATTATCTTGCAGTCTATGAATGATCTTGAAATCTACGTCTTGTCCATGATTATTTTTGTATGATTTTTATTTTATTTTATCTAACATGTTTATTTGTAGCTGACATGTTTATGATAATAAAATTTAGAACTATCTCATGAAAGTTTGACTCATATCTCTTTCTTGGGGGCAACTTTGCATACATAACATGATTTTCTTTCCCTTCACATCTTGGTATAATCTTATTAAACTTCTCTCTATTTTAGCTTGCATATTTCTATACTTGCTAAAGTGGGGTAAAAATATAACATCATAAATTGCACCTAGTGCAATTTCACATCACACACGACCTTTACTTTAGCCAAATTAAAGACAATGATTTCTCTTCCACTTCATCAACTTGTTTAACTCGTTTCACCTCATTTCCCCACATGTTCTCTTGATTACTTTGGTAAAGATTTTTCACAGAGACACTTGCATTACAAAGACATCTACACATATGCACTTTTACCACAAATATCTTGACTAAAGGCGATCATTGAGATGTTAAACCTACTAATTCTACCAGTTTAACACCTATTTGGAAGCCCACCAACTTTGGGGGGATGCCTCATCTGTTTATCTTCCCATTTCCAGCTTCATTTTTGCCTCTTCTTAGATCTCTTAGCTACTTTTTAGGCTTCTTGGATATTTTTATTTATCTTGGTTATTAGTCTTAATCTTCTACTGCTTCTTCTCATTTCTCACCCTCATCATCATCTATAAGGAAGCTTCATTGTTTGGGAGGTCCAGATCCTTTCCTCACTCTGACAATTCTTTGGTTTTTGGTATAGAAGGGGAATGTATTCTTTGAATACATAACATATTTCTTGTATTCTCTTAGTTTCAACCTTCTTTATCATTTCATCAATATGATGAAGGCTAATTCCCTTACAATCCCAATCACATAACATAAATAGACAAGTAAATATAAAATGCAAGAAAGAAACACTTATTTATATTATACCATTTAATTAAATTTATAACATTTAGAAGATAGTATGCTACATCCACATGGGAATTTTAATTACAATAATCTACAAACTAGAGCCACCATATGCACAATCAAAGCTTTCATATGTAACTCCTATTTGCCTTTTTTTAACCTGGGCAATATAAGTGCCCTAGAATCTTTTGGAAGGTGCCACCTCTTTGATTTGTAGCCAACCACTTTTATCTCCTTTCTCTTGCCTCAAAATATGCCCAAAATGGGGTTTTGACATCCATTGGAGCATGTTAAATTTTTCTAATATCCCTACCCAAAGTAACACAACTTTCAACGACCATAACTTTTGATATGAGAACCCAATTGAGCTTGTTTTTTAAAAAAAAAAATAATTTATAACTTGAAGATCTCAAATATATCTACACCATGATTTTTCTAGATTATTGTATGATTAGAAATAATTTAGACCCCATTTGATCATTTAAATGTTCAAAATACAAGTTGAACATTTTAAATTATTTTATAACCCTAAAAAATTATTATATCCCAAATGATACAATATATTGATATGATTCTTTTGTTAGCCATTATATTTTCCCTCTTTTTGCCTAAGGGTCAGTTTGTAAGGTTCAAGTACGTGGAAATGAAAACTTATTAAAAATAGTAATGTTGTCATTTTTATCCCTTATATTGAAAAAGAAACAATATTTTTGAGTGATGCAAGATTTCTCTTACACCCTAGATGCTCTTGCATCAGACACCCAAAGTAATTTGAGAAGTGACCTTGTTACATCTCAGATGTTCTAGGGAAGACCATGATGACCAACCTTTGCATTAGGTAGTCATGATGAATATTCAACATGTATTCCTTTATATTTAACAAGATATTCTTCATATTGCCTATTTCTTGTGCTTCTACCCATACAACTATGTAAGACTTCTTCTATCTCCTCCTTTTCTAAAGTAGGCGCTCCAATAATCTATTATTCTTTGACTATTTCATCATAAATACACCCTTCATGATAATCTATCACATCTAAATTATTAAACAAAGGTGAAATTTCAATTCCACTTGGAAAATCTATCTCATAAATATTTCCCAAATCATGCCTCTTTAGGATTTTGCATGGCTCAAATTGCTTCAACTTTAACTTACTATATGTTCCCATTGGAAACATATTTTTTCTTACATGAAGCATGAATTCATTACCAACCTAAAATACCTTATGTCTCCTCTTCTGATCTACCTTTGTCTTATATTGAATATTCATAGATTATTAATATGCCTTCTCACCTCTCTATGCAAATTCTTTAGATGACCTAAAATGTCTTTAGCTTTAACACTACTCTTTTTTCCTTTGTCCATTTTTTAAAAGTCTAAAGCATTTCTAGGGTTGCTTCCATATAAAATCTAGAATGGTGATTTAGTAGTGCTCCTATTGATAGAATTGTAATAAAATTATTCTCATCGTAAAATTAAATCCCATCATTTGGGCTTATCTCCTACAAAGCATCTTAGTAGGTTACCCATACTCTTATTCACTATTTTTACCTATCCATTGGTCCGTGGATGGTGTGTTGAATTGAAATTCAAATATGTCTTTAGATTTTCTACAATTTCATCTAGAAATAACCAACAATTTTTTTATCTCAATCTAAAACTATGCTCTTTGGTAGATCATGTAGTTTCACCACCTCTCTAAAAATTAGCTCTGAAACATGAACAACAATATTGGTCCTTTTACAAATAATAGAATATGTCATCTTTGAAAATATATTCACCACCACAAAAATAAATGCATCATCTTTGTGTCCTTGGTAAACCAAGAATGAAAACCATACTAATTTCCTCCCATGGACTCTTGGGAATAGGTAATGGCTAATATAAACTCATGTTTTGGTGTGTAAAATTTTCCATCTGATATAGTCGATAACTCTATACAAAATTTGTCACATCTTGCTGAAATTATGGCTAATAGTAATGTTCTATAGCAAGTGTTGTTAGTACCCTTAAATGTTGGAGAAATTTGGAGTGAATAAGTGAAAATTTCTCTAAGGCAAGGTGGGTACCCCTAAGAAGCTTTTGAAGAGGCTTAATTTGAATGCATGCAAAAAGAGACCTGATGTTTTTAGGAGAAACCACTTGGAGAGTGTGTTCAACACATTTCATTAAGAAAGTACAGTGGGTTTCATCTTTCAAAATTCAATTTTGATGTGTTTTGGAGATAGTCATTTTGAGGTGTTGACCCAAATCCGTACTTGTGCATGTTTTCAGTTGTCATTAAGTGACCTACTTTGGAGGTCTGCATCTCTAACCGAATGGATAGGCATGAAATTATAGAGTGTTCCAGGATGTTTTAGACATAAAAGTGAACCTCCATGCCTATTTGTAGATCCCTGTGAAGTTGAATGACAGGTTTTCCAAGTCCATTCTATTTGCAACTTATTCAGTTTCTCTGAGTGTGAAAATGCAGAATTATGAAGTGTCCTACTTTGAGGTCTTGCAATATGTACCCAGTTGAATGCCCTAAATAATTGAGTGTTCCTATGAATTGAAAACATGTATATGTACCTTCTTGAAGAGTTTTAGAATTTGATCAATCCAGTTGACCACTTTGCTCATCCCATTCCAAAATGAATTTCAACATTTTTACTGTTTTGTTTTTAGAAAGTAGTTGAAGTGCTGACTTTGCAGATTAGTGCCGGTTGACTAGTTGATCATCAGAGTAAACTAATTGAAGTTCTATATTCCTTGTGTGAAAGTGAATCCATGTCTAGGAATTCATATTTTAAGTGTTTCATTTGATGCATTTGTAAAGTTAAAACCAAATGGATTTATTTAGTTTTCTGTGAGCTGAATGTCCAGTCATCCAGGAGGCCAACTTTGCATATCGATAGCTTGATGCCGCTAGATGGTCAAGATGAGTAATTTGGTTGTCTATTTTTAATACATGAAGGTGTATTGTCTTGGAAAGTATCAAGGACCCAGCCATTGGTTTTCTATGTTTCATGAGATGATTCTAGAGATAATTTATTATGTTTGTACGTCTACAATTGTCACAATGTTTCAGGATGGCTATGTTTGATCATGGATATCTTGCACCTAGTTTTGAATCAGATAAAATATTTCAATGCACATCTTCATTATGTTTGAATGAATCTCTATGCCATGTGTTGGGGTCCCTTGATGCATTCCAGTCAGTTTTTAAGGCCAGTTCCAAAGGCTAGTTGTTGTTATTGAGATCACTTTGCAAAATATAAAAAAGTTGTTTGTAGTGGCCACGAGTGCAATGATTTATGGTTTGATTGCACTGAAGGCCCTGTATAAGTTATTTGAAGAGTGAGCTTCACTACATGCTAATCCTTTTGTTATCAAATTTTCTCTATAATTTTTGTGATGGAGCAGAGAGCCTAGTCCAGGTGCTATTGATTTGGACATTCAACTAATAAAACTTATTGGGGGAATTGAATTTATTTGCGAGTAGTTTGCAACAACATTTTTGTTTTTTTGGAGGCTCTAAGAGATCTGATTCATATCATTTTGAAGAGAAAATTTTATCTCATGTCTCTTCATCTCTTTGATTACTATCTGGACTCTTGAAGTCAAAGTATAACTACATAAGATGGGGATTTATTTTAATTTTAGAAAGGCTTCTTCTTTGATGTCAGTTGTCAGTTTTGGATGAAATTCTTCCTAGCACACAACAAGATATAAAGAAAGAAGAAAGCTATGGAAAATCTAAACAAAAGGAGGTGTGGGCTATCATGGGAGATGATAGCGACATTACCAACCATTTTTTAGAACTTGTACCTGATATGGCCCTTAATTTTCCTTTTGAGATGGATAAATTTCAAAAAGAGACAAGTGAGAGCCTGCGCAAGGGGCACCCAAGATAGGCCATCGCATAAAACTAAAGGAGTTTGGGAATGTTTTGTTTAGAGGCTACATAGAATACAAAGGGAGGTGTCTACATAGGGTATAGAGAAGGTAGAGTGTTGCATATAAAACATTTAACAATTTCATGCATACACACATGAGTAGGTGTAAGATCAAATTCTACAACCTTTCCAATAATAATACTTGCGTGTGTTGAAAAGGGAGGTGTTTTAAATACTAAAACAAGTGGCTTGCACTGAATACTTGGTATTGAGGGAGAGTGCTCTTGTTTTTCTTCCTTCTGTAATGAAGCACAATAATGTTTCATCAAGTCAAGGCTGAATGCATGGAGAAGGAAGCTGTGCTTCAAAATTTGGGGCTGTGTAAGGAAAAACATAGCCTGCGCAGGAGTAAACAAAGAGAGCTCACACATTGTTTTGAGGATGGAATCTGTGAAATGAAATATAAACTGGTGGCTTGCACAATAACCATCAGAAGGTTGTGCCATGTTTTGGGAGAAGGTTGCACAGATAAAAGAAATGTTAAAACCTTCAAACAAATGCATGTGGCAGGTGAATAGAAGATAGAAGGCTACGCATTCAAATGATAAATGTCAAATGGAAGCAACACATGGCTTTTAAAAGTTAACGCAGATAGGTAGAAAGAGTTATAGGAACTTTCAAGCAAATGACACTTGCCATGTGATAGAAAAAAGTGAGGAAGAGTCTGCTCAATGATTTTCCAGAAGTCTGTGCTAAATGCATGGAGGTGGAGGTTAGCGAAATAACAAGGCAAAAACATTAGAAGTTCAAAACAAACACCATTGGTAGGTGTGAATTTCTAAAAACATGCATGGAAGACTAGTAAGGAGTGCTTCACAACATAGGTTCCTGCATAATGTTTCCAAATTTGTGAATAGGTTGTTGGGTTTCGTCCCACATTCATGAGGTAGACGATATGAAAGATGTTTAAAGCCAAAAATGCTTGAGTGTCATATGAAGTAAAGTGCTTGAAAGAACCGGGCGTTAGCACTTGGAGATGCTAGTGGTAGCTTTGATCTGGTCAAAGGTAAGAGACTTTTGGGCATGCATATGCTAAGTCTTAAAAACCATAACAAGGATTAATCCCACATTGATGAGGGAATGCAAGAATCATGAGTCTATATAGTAAAGTGTTTCCATAGAGATGTGAATTAAAGAAAGAGGTTTTGGTGGCCACTCAATGCTTGGGAATGATGGAGTAATGTCATGATTGCCTGAGGTAACAAACAAATTTTGATGTGCAGGACCCAGAAAACTTTAAAACCTTCAAAAACATAATCCCACATGCATTGGGAAACGACGATCAATAGTGTATAAAACATAAACCACTTACATAGTAGTTTGAAGAAAGAGCCCAGAGGCTCTAGGTGATGCACCTACATGAAAGAGGTTCCTTGAAATGCATACTAGGTAGTTGGAAACTTTGACATCAAATAAATTTTGGTGGGCCCGCACATGTGACAATTGGGATAGGTGGCGGCTTGTCACGCACTTGTGACAGAGAAAAGAGGTCAGAGGAAATGCTTGCTAGTGCGTGAGATGATGACACATGACAGTTAGTCACATAGCCACAAGGCAGGAGGGAGACTAGTCATGCACTCACAAGGAAGGGAAGTGATCAAGAAGTCAACTGACGAGTGTGCGACTGACAGTTAGTCACGTAGTCACGACAGTTAGAAGGTGGTGGTAGTTAGTGCCGCGAGTGCGCGAAGTAACTGCTAGTGGTTAGTCGTGCACTCATTATGGTCATGTTGAGCCAAAAAGAAGATGAAACATGGTGCAATCTGGTCATTTCTATGCAGAGAAAGGGTAAATTGCAAATTTTCAAAGGTTAATGAGCAGATTTAAGCACAATTTCAACTGAATGTGCACAAGAGGGGAAAAGTGATTTAATGTTTTAATGGTCAAATCTTCTAAGAAGTAGCAAGTGTAATATACCATTAGAAAGGTATCAGGATAAGGTTTCCATTTTTGCAATCATTTTGAGTGCAGAATCAAGTTTGTTAAACAGAGATATTTTACAGAGGTAGTTGAAGAAGAGATTAGATTTTCAGATTTTTTAGGGGGAAAGGACAGGTGCCCATTGAAGAAATAATCAAGAGTTTCTTCTGATCTATGTATTCTTTTTTCTTCCCTTTGTACAGGGTTCTGAATTCTGAGAGAAAGTATCCAGATTTTCATGGTTCCATTAATGCAAGTTCTACTTAAGTTAGTGTTATAATTTAGAGTATTTTTTCATGTGTATAGATTGAAGAAATGTTTTGACTTATGGAATATAGTTGGAATCTCTTTGCAAGCATTTGATGTCTCTATGTGTTTTTGGAATTCTTATGAACTAGACTTATAAGACATTTCTAGTTTGTCATCTACAAGGTAGATTGTGATATTATTCCTGAGTTTCCTTCAAGGAAGGAGTAAATATTTTTGGATAATGTTTGAAAATGTCAAGGATATGTGGATCTTATGATCATGTATTTGTGATGAAAGAAGTAGTATGTAAGGCATTTTACTGGTTTTAGATGTATTAGGTAGTGGTTTTATACGAGAATTACAGTAAAATCATTTTAATCAACATTTACCTTTTTGTTTTAAGAGCTTTAAATGATTTTCAAATCTAGTTTGATGGGTAGGAATCCATCCCATGATTCACTAAAATAAGTGAATCCATAGGTGCACCCGCCTGAGCCTTTGAGCTCAAAGTGAAGGAGGATTATTTGATCCTCTTTAATCATTCTTTTCCTTGATAGAATCAGGAAAAAGTGCTAACAAGTGCCATGGTCTTATCTCGACCAAAATTTCCTACAAGTCCTCTACTATTCTTCCCCTTGATTAGGTTCTCTCTCATTGAGCTTCTAGGAATGCATAGTTGTCTTCCTCTAAACAACATATCATATTGAATTATGAAATCCAACCACTTTGTACTATCCACAAGAACATGCTTCTTACAATAATATTTCCAACCTTTTTTCAAACTCATAATCTTCTAGATTCAAACTCTTGATTTGTTAAAACCCAACAACTTAGATCTACATTATTGCCAATTTGTTTTTTCCTTTGACTTAATGCATTTGAAATTCTGGTAGATTTCCACTTTAAAGCTTCAAAAGAAAAATGTAACTCTAAAAATCTCAACCCGTCTTAAATTGCATTGATTCAACTTTCCTTGACTATTCTAATACTTCAAACTATAATGACAAGTAAATAAAAAAAACTCTTTTAGAAAAAGACAATGTCTCCATTTCTTTTGGGATTGAAGTATAGCATAAATACCTTGACCATAAATATAATATTTTATTTTTCCATAATTCATCTTTTCACTAAAATAAACAATTGTTTTACCTTATTGACTCAAAATAGCTCCAATGGCATTTCCACTAGCATCACAATCTACCTAAAATACCTTATTAAAATATAGAAGTGCCAATATAGGTTGATATTTTTAGATTGGGTGGTTTCCATTGCACCAAAATCTTGAACTGTTAATGCCCGATACAACCACTAGACTTATAGAATCCATAGGAGGCTGTTAAACCCTTGTCACCAATCACTCCATGACCTAACTAAGACCAAGGGGGCACACCTTGCAACAATCCCACCCTCAAGAAATGCATGGGGTTGGAACCTATGACCTTAGCTCTGATACTAATTGTTAGATTGGGTGGTTGTCGTTGCACCAAAATCTTGAACTGTTAGTGCTCGATACAACCACTAGACTTATAGAATCCACATGAGGCTGTTAAACCCTTGTCACCAACCACTGCATGGCCTAACCACGACCAAGGGTGCACACCTTGCAATAGATCTATGAATTTTGTTTTCATCAAATAAATTTTTTTTGTTATCCCTCCAGTCCAGTTGAATTCTTTCTTGTCTCTTCTAATTGCTTCAATTAGCAGGGCATAAATAATTCTTAAACCTTTGATAAAATTCTTATAAAAACTTTCCAAATCATGAAGATCTCACCTTTGTAGAACTTTGTGGGGTAGGACATTCAAGGATAACCTTTAGCTTTTATGGGTCCATTTGAAGACCACTACATAGACAAAATATCTTAGGCACACTAACTATTTCTTCTCAAAGTTGTCATATTTGACATCAATCAAACAAAACTATTCTCTTAACTTCTCAAAGGCCTTACGGATATGCATCAAATTCTCCTCCAATATCTTAATGAAAATTAAAATACAAACCAAATAAATGATAACTAACTTAAACAAAAACCCTTCTAATACCTTGTTCATGAGTTGCATGAATGTACTCAGTGCATTGGTTAGCCTAAAGAGTAGTACTAACCACACATACAAGTCCTCCATTTTGAAGATAGTTTTCCATTAATCTCCTTCTATACTCAATATTTTGTGATATCCACAATTATGATATATTTTTGTGAATCTCTCAACTCCATCAAACAATCCTTGATATCATCCATCCTCTAAAAGAGAAATCTATACTTGATGATAATATTGTTTATGGTACAAAAGTCCATACACAACCTCCATTATCCGCCCTTCTACACTGCTAGTATACAAGGTGCTACATATGGACTTAAAATCTCTTGAATTAATCCATTTCATGATGGATCATGTACATTCAACTGTTCATTCTCTGTTAGAGTCATTCTATGTACTGCCTTGTGTGGAAAATTGAATCCAAGAACTAGGTCCATATAGTAACTTATCTTGCTCATTGGTGATAATCCCTTAGGTGCATTATCAAATACAATATCCTAAAACTCATCCAAAAAATCCACAACTTCTCTAATTACATCTTCTACTTCCTCTTTGTTAGCTTTAGGAATTAAAGAAAAACACATATGCTCATGCTTCATGCCATCTAAAAAATTTCTTCTATCTAATAAAATATTCTTACAATACCACATACCTTTTCCAAGTTGCCTCATTCTATGGCTTCATCTTGTGTCAAAATCCATCCTTTGTCAAAGAATAGGTATTTATCATGTATTGCATGATATTAAAATTGCCATGATCTCCCTAAAACACATGTTAGATATCCATATGCATAATATATTAGTCTTTAAAGGCACCAAGAGGGGGCGGGGGGTTGAATAAGTGCACCCACAAAACTAAAACACTTCTTCAATATCTTCCACAACAAACAACATGCAAAAGAGAATATTACATAGAAGCTAAGAAAATAAGCCATTCACACAAAGTAAACTCAAGACGCAAGGTTTTTCCCATGGAAACCCTTGTTAGAGGGAAAAAAACCACATGTGGGGTGATACCCACAAATTTGACTAGTGCACCAAAGAAATCTTCCCTGTTACAAGCAATTACATAAATCTTGCTAAGGGGATACACGGTTAAGAGTATCTTTAGCCGGGTTAGAAGCTAATATAAGTCCTGTTAAGAAATACCATGTTAAGGGATAAAAAAATCCTTTTGAGAGTCACTTGGTTAGAGGATTTATACTTTAGATCATGTTATATATCCTTCTCACCCTATTAGGAGTGACCTTGTTAAAGGATTTTACCTAAAAATCTACTAGGACTTGCCTTGAGATAGACCCAAGAGAAAATGATTTGATTATGACACTTCCTATCTAACAAATCCACTTTAATTCTTATCACATCACCACCTTAAACATAAAATCTCCTTTCTTCAAATTTACACAATCACAAGTACTAATCACATCATCACATCATTTTCTAAAACTTGATTTCATCCTTATTTTATAGCTTGTCCAAGTCGACATTTACACTAAAATGTTTTACCCATTGACAAAATAATCAAATCTGATTGCGCCAAAATACATTTGTCAACTCAATAAAGTCAACACAACATCAAAAAATCTGTAAAAAATCATTTACAAACATTAAATTGACCAGTTAGCTGACCTAACTAAACTCACTTTGCCTGTCTCCAGTTCTTCCTGCCAGTGTCGCTTCAATCTTTAATAACTTGCTCAATTCTTCAATCTAACTAATGCGGTTGTAGATATAGCTAGATATGCCTCTATAGAAGATAAATTCATTATTGCACACCTTAACTTAATCTCTAACTCCAAAATTGGTCACTTGTATCTCGCATACTGTCATCTTCCCGATTGACTGAACACTTAGTCATTTCTCCAATTAGATCCTTCAATACCATCAGTAAAACTGATATCATGCATCCAATAGAACATGCTTCCAACAATGAAAACACCATAATACAATCTCATGATAAAAACTCAAATCACCTTCATCAAATGCCAATAATATCCCCCTTTGGCATTGATGGCAACGCTTAGAAAAATAAACAAAAATTTGCTAAGTGCCTAACTACTGCATAAATTCAAAGTACATTACATTGCAAAGTAGAAAACTAATTCCTGATAGCTTAATAGCTCCCCCTAGGAATTACAAAGATGTATACTACTCCCCTTAACCATTACATTGCATTTTTCATGAACTTCACGCCAAATTTCAACCTTATTTACATTACTCCCCTTTGACAACAATGACAAAGGTATTACAAAAAGATTCAAAATTATATTTATGTAAGAGTAGCAATACCTAATTACATTCTACTAAAAACATCATTGAAGTTACCCTTCAAAATTTGTAGATCATTGTCCCAAGTTTTTAGTAAATTCTCCATAATGACTATTTTTCCACTTAGCAAAAATGCTAATTCCTCTAAACCATCAATTGTGTACACATATGGAAACGTTAGGGCATTCTCAGCCTCCATCACACCATGTTGCAAAATGTCTAATTTGGGAATCAAAAAACTCTATAACTCCATCAAGTTATCTATCCTCTTGTCTTGCTCATTCCTATTTGATTTCAACTTGTTGTTTATATTTCTAACCTTAGCACCAAAGTTAGTAGTAGGATCATGCATAGTATCAAAATTTGAAACAATCAATCTAAGTTCTTGCTAAGCTTCACATGTTTCCCTCTCTAAATCTTTCAAGAACTGGGAAAATTCAGGGATAGATTTGAGAATATTACTACCTTCATTTAATGCATCCTTTAACCGATTGACAAACAAAGTAAGTGTTTTTTTGTCTGTGATAATTGACTATGCTAAATTATCTATTCTCTTCTTTTCACATTCCTTCTCTTCTCTCAAAATTGCAACATCCTCTAAAATTTTTTTTTCCTCACCGATAGCAGTGACCAAATGGGCTAGTTTATCTATCGGTGTGGTAGTCTCATCATACTTCACATTGCTTAATAAATCTGAAAGTAAATTTCTAGTAGTGAGAATTACATGTGCTTCTTGCTTCATCCTTTTCTATTTAGCCTTTGACTTGATCACCATAGCAAAGTCTATCATCTCCTTGGGGTTCATAGTGCTTAAGTCAATATGTCCCTTAATTGATATATCATTTGTACATCAATGCTTAACTTGGACTGAGAGGAAGGTGTTACCTTTTTTTAATTTGGTTCCTTCTTTTTAGTTTCCTCCTCATGGTCCTATTTACCTTGTATGTCAACACATGTAGCCTCCCTTTCTTTTACCGGTTCTTATTGTTGATCACATATATAAACTCTATCTTGTGTATCATCGGTCATATCTTGACTGATACCCATGTTTATTAGCTCTTCTTCCTTTTTTTTTCCTCATGTGCATCTTGTTGCTCATACGATTCCTGTTGATCTTGTGAATCCATGTGCTCATCCTGTATCTCCATGGCAGGGATATCACATGTATTGTCCATCTAATCTATTATTTCCATAAGTGTGACCTTCACACTATCAATAGTAAATACCTCATCAGTTTGAGTCACAACTAGATCACTCTCTTTTTCTTTCATTGAATCCTCTAGAACATCCATGTCCTTCACAAAACCTAAATATCTTCTTAGAGTCTCCTCTATTTCATCCTGTACCAATTGGGTCTTCCCAACTAATAGATTTTTAACTCTTGCTCTTGTTGGAATTATATTGGAATGATGTACTGAGAGGGGAGGGGTGAATCAGTACCTCTGAAAATTTTCTTGGTTAGCCCATTAAACCTTAATCATCAATTTGTAAATTATCTTATCTAACTGTTCATCTTTCTTTATTTATATGCAATCATATCATAAGTTCTTTAGTATATAACCATAAAAGAAACATTCATGAAAATAGATAACACATAACACAAGATATGATATCGTAGAAATCTCCTGTTAGGGAGTAAAAAATGCGGTGGGGATTGTTACCCACAAGACTTCACTATCTGCAGATAAGAAGGGGCCGGTTAAGGCTTACAATTGGTCACTTATGATGACCTACCCTGTTAGGAGTATTACAGTGGAGACCTGTTAAGATCTACTTTGTTTGAAGCTTTAGCAACACTGTTAAGTGTGCACTCTCTTAAGATATTTGTAAAGAATGGTTAAGTCCACCTTCTACAAAAGGATTTTAGATGTGATGCACTTGTTAGAATGCAACTACATAAGTCTTTGATCTGATGATGAATGCAATATTTAATTGCTAATAACAGATCCTATTAAGCTTCATACATATAAGTAATCATCCTTCCATGATTGAATAATACCTTTATCTGCTCTTTGGTAGCCTCTCTGTGTTCTTGACAACTGATGTGATCTATTTCTGAACTTTGCATGAATTCTGCCTTCTGCTCCTTAGATTCTCTTTGTGGGTATCAACAACAATGAATTATTTTCTCACAACTTGACCTTGATCTTTAGTTATATATGTTTTAGATCCATTAGGATGCTTTAAAACATTTACATAAAGCTTTCTTGACCCTCAAGTTATGATTTAAAACAAATTAAAATTCTATAAATATAATTACATTGCTTTATCCTTCGTGTAAAACTCAGATCCACTTTTTGCGGGTTCTCTAACTGATTGTCAATTTTGACGGTCGGTTTTCTTGGTTGTCGATGTTCCTTTCTTGAACTAGTCATCAGGTATGCCTTTTCTATTCCATCGGTTTTGTTCTCAAAACTATATCATCAGTAATGTTCTCAATGTTATGTTATTGACCCGTCAGTGATGTCCTATTCACTTCATTGGTGCAACACTTGTCAGTGTTTGTCGATCAATTCCATACTTAGCATGTTCTTGTGACCTTTGTGTTCTGTCGGGTATGCTCACTGTTCGCCGGTAATGCTTGTAGTCTGCCGATGATCTCTGTCAATGTTTTTCACTAAGTGTACTAATGGAAAAATTAATGTCATCAATCTCCCCCTTTGACATTAGTATCAAAAACATGATATGTGCAACATACTAAGTGTATAGTATGTACACCTATGTATACTCCTTCCTTAGTCATTTGAATGACTCCCCCTTTGTATATGCTGGTAAGTGTAAGTATATATACATATCCTTATGTACTTTTCTTTTCCTCCTTTTTTTTTGATATATATTGTATATAACTGTATTTATATATATCTGTTCCTTCTGTACATACAATATACATTTCCTTTCTTCCTTTTTTGATTCTAAAGGCAAAGGTACTTACAACTTGTCAAAAAGGTGGGAATGTGAGGACTTGATCTCCTCCATCATCTTTTCCCATTTTCCTTCAGCATTTCTAGAGCCATGTGCTCCAGTGATATCCTTACATGTATATCATAGATGCTGTCTACTACAGACATCTCAAGGGTTGCAATAATATTTCTTGCTTCAGAAATATGCTGCTGTAAAATAGTAAGATTAGGCAGAATGTGTGCCTGTAGTTCTGTAATCTCACCTCTTAGTTGTGTTTCAGCATCCCATATTTCTTGCCTTAGCCTATTAGCCTCTATGACCTTGTCATGAAGTGCCTTTATGCTGTCTACATGTGAGGTTAGGCTTTGTGCACTGGTTGTGACATTTGTATCTATCTCTACTAGTTTGTCACTATTTTCTTTTGTAAAATTCTCAAGTGTGCACATCTTTTGAGCTAAGGTGATTGCTTCAGCAATCAATGGCTCTAATTGATCAGTGAGTTCAGAGAGCTTTACCTTGTTCAATGCCACTTCTTGGCTGTTTTTATCAATTAACTTGTATTATTACTTCTTTTCTGCTTGTTCTCCCATAGCTTGTTCTACATCGATATTCTGCTCTGAGATTGCATCGGTAAGAACAACAATTTGTTCCTTAACTGTAGCATTTGCTTCAAGTTTTACTTTAGGAACAAGTTGTTGGAGAATGTCTCTTTCCTTGTCAAGTGCCATTGTTTCCCTGTGTTCTTG
>MU225815.1:1901668-1944286 GCA_018584345.1 Thuja plicata | reverse complement strand
CCTCTAAAACATTTCTTGGTTAGCCCATTAACCCTTAATCATCAGTTTGTAAATTATCTTATCTAACTGTTCATCTTTCTTTATGTATATGCAATCATATCATAAGTTCTTTAGTATGTAACCATAAAATAAAATTTCATGAAAATAGATAACACATAACACAAGATATGATATTGCAGAAAAATCCTGTTAGGAAGTAAAAACTATGGTGGGGATTGTTACCCACAAGATTTCACTATAAGCAGATAAGAAGGGGCCGGTTAAGGCTTACAATTGGTCACTTCTGATTAGCTACCCTGTTAGGAGTATTACAATGGAGACCTGTTAAGATCTACTTCGTTTGAAGCTTTAGCAACACTGTTAAGTGTGCACTCTGTTAAGAGATTTGTAAAGAACGGTTAAGTCCACCTTGTACAAAAGGATTTTAGATGTGATGCACTTTTTAGAATGCAACTACATAAGTCTTTGATCTGATGATGTATGCAATCTTTAATTGCTGATAACAAATCCTATTAAGCTTCATACATATAAGTAATCATCCTTCCATGATTGAATAATACCTTTATTTGCTCGTCGGTAGCCTCTGTGTGTTCTTGACAACTGATGTGATCTATTTCTGAACTTTGCATGAATTCTGCCTTCTGCTCCTTAGATGCTCTTCATGGCTATCAACAATAATGAATTCTTTTCTCACAATTGATTTGAACATCTATTTATACTAGTTTTTGGCTCAATTCTTGATTCATGCTTCGCAAGTTAACTCTAGATCCAAGGTTTACAACTTTACCTTGATCTTTAGTTAGATATGTTTTAGATCCATTAGGATGCTTTAAAACATTTACATAAAGCTTGCTTGACCCTCAAGTTATGATTTAAAAAAAATTAAAACTCTATAAATATAATTACATTGCTTTATCCATCATGTAAAACTCAGATCCACTTTTTGTGGGTTCTCTAACTGATTGTCAGTTCTCTTGGTCGTCAGTGTTCCTTTCTTGAACTGGTCATCGGTTATGCCTTTTCTGTTTCATCGATTTTGTTCTCAAAACTATGTTGTCGGTAATGTTCTCAATGTTATGTTATTGACCCGTCGGTGATGTCTTGTTCACTTCATCAGTGCAACACTTGTCAGTGTTCATCAGTCAATTCCATACTTAGCATTTTCTCGTGACCTTTGTGTTCTATTGGGTATGCTCGCTGTTCACCAGTAATGCTTGTAGTCCACCGGTGATCTCTGTCAATGTTTTTCACTAAGTGTACTAATGGAAAAATTAATGTCATAAGCTCTTGTTCCAAATAAAGGTCTTACCTCTTTGAAATTATCATCTATTTCTTCCTCAGATGAGTCGGGTAATAGGATCAATAAAACATACTTTACTAACTCCTTGTCCTTAACAAGGTGCCTTCCATCTTGCCTCAATTTTATCATATAAAATTTTTGGTTTTTGTCCTTGTAGTTTGATTAATACTTGACTTAGCCTATTCATGCTTTCAAATACAACATCCTCAACTTTCTTCTAATCTCCCTCATCAAGTAAGTGATAATACTTATCAACTCCAACAAGTACCCTATATTTACTAACATTTTGAATGATTGAATTGATAGAATCTTCCTTATTTGATTCAAACTTAATAGTCTTAGTAGTAGGGGAACCTACCACCTTGGATTTCTTGTCTTTTTCCTTGAGTTCCTTCTATTCTTTCTAAGATTCTATCTCTTCACTTTCTTCATCATCAAATTTTACAAAACTCTTTGCCTTTTTTTTTTTCTTTCTTTCTTTTTCTTGTCACCTTTGCTATTCTTTGTGTCTCCTTGACTGGTGTAGCTTTAGGCTTAGAACTCTTTACTAGTTTCCTCTCTTGTGTTTTAGTAGGAGGAGAAGGCTTCTCCTTCTTGAGTTGTGTAGCACTTCTATTTTGCCGACCGGTTGGGGTACTACCAGTTTTAGCAACAACTTCAACACCATCACCATCTTTTGTTGCATTAGATTTACTAGCTTGACCTGTAGCATGTTTATCTCTAGCTTCCTCAATTTTTCTTGTGTGAAACCTTTCTATACCATGAATTTCTGAACATTATTCTTCACCTTTATTTCAATAACAAGTTCCATTAAATACCTGTGAAATTTAAGTGACTTCTCTTCATATGTTTCAAACTTGGAGTCTTGGGATCTATTGGTTGAATAAGTGCACCCACAAAACTAAAACACTTCTTCAAAGCTTCCACAAAAAAACAACATGCAAAAGAGAATATTACATAGAAGCTAAGAAAATAAACCATTCAGACAAAGTAAACTCAAGACACAAGATTTATCTAGTGGAAATACTTGTTAGAGGGAAAAAACCACATGTGGGGTGATACCCACAAATTTTACTAGTGCACCAAATAAATCTTCCCTATTAGGAGCAATTACAGAAACCCTGCTAAGGGCATACCCGGTTAAGAGTGTCTTTAGCCTGGTTAGAAGCTAATATAAGTCTTGTTAAGAACTACCATGTTAATGGATTACAAACTCCTTCTAAGAGTTACCTGGTTAGAGGATTTATACTTTAGATCCTATTATATATCTTTCTTACCCTATTAGGAGTGACCTTGTTAAAGGATTTTACCTACAAACATGTTAGGGCTTGCCTTGAGATAGACCCAAAATCAAATGATCTTACCATGACACTTCCTATCTAACAGATCTAGTTCAATTTTGATCACAACAAAGCCTTAAACATAAAATCTCCTTTCTTCAAATTTACACAATCATAATTACTTATCACATCATCACATCATTTTCTAAAACTTGATTTCATCCTTATTTTATAACAACTTGTCCAAGTAGACATTTGCCCTAAAATGTTTTATGCATTGACAAAAAAATCAAATCTAATCTTGCCAAAATGCATTTGTCAACTCAATAAAGTCAACACAACATCAACCAAGTCATAAACAATCATTTACAAACATTAAATTGACCAGTTAGCTGATCTAACTAAACTCACTCTGCCCGTCTCCTGTTCTTCTTGCCAATGTCGCTTCAATATTTAATAACTTTCTCAATTATTCAATCTAATTGATGTGGTCATAGATATATCTAGAGATGCCTTTGTAGAAGATAAATGCATTATCACACACCTTAACTTGATCTCTAACTCCAAATTCATTCACTTGTATCTCGCATACTGCCATCTTCCCGATTAACTAAACACATTCATTTCTCCAATTAGATCCTTTAATACCATCAGTAAAACTAATCTTATGCATCCAATAGATCATATTTCCAGAAATGAAAACACCACAATACAATCTCATGATCAAAACTCAAATCACCTTCATCAAATGCCAACAATATCCCCCTTTGGCATTGATGGAAACACTTAGAAAAATAAACAAAAAATTGCTAAGTGTCTAACTACTACATAAATTCAAAATACATTACATTGCAAAGTAGTAAACTAATTCACAATATCTCAATATCTCCCCCTAGGAATTACAAACATGTATACTACTACCCTTAACCATTAAATTGCATTTTTCATGGACTTCGCACCAAATTTCAGCCTTATTTACATTACTCCCCCTTTGACAACAATGAAAAAGGTATTACAAAGTGTCAAAATTTTATTTTTGTAAGAGTAGCAACAACTAATTACATTCCACTGAAAACATCATTGAAGTTACCCTTCAAAATATGTAGATCATTGTTCCAAGTTTTTAGTAAATTCTCCATAATGGATATCTATCCACTTAGTAAAAATGTTAATTCCTTTAAACCATCAATTGTGCACACATCTGGAAATGCTAGGGCCTTCTCAGCCTCCATCACACCATGTTGGAAAATTTCTAATTTGGGAATAAAAAAACTTTGTAACTCCATCAAGTTATCTATCCTCTTGTCTTTTAATTCCTATTTGATTTCAACTTGTTATTTATATTGCTAACCTTAGCACCAAAGTTAGTAGAAGGCTCATGATAGCATCAAAATTTAAAATAAGAAATCTAAGATCTTGCTGAGCTTCACATTTTCCCCTCTCTAAATCTTTCAAGAACTGGGAAAATTCAGAGATAGATTTGAGAATCTTACCACCTTCATTTAATGCATCCTTTAACCGATTGATAACCAAAGTAAGTGTTTTTTTGTTTGTGATAATTGACTATGCTAAATTCTCTGATCTCTTCTTCTCACATTCCTTCTCTTCTCTCAAAATTGCAGCATCCTCTAAAATTTTCATTTCCTCACTGACAAAAGTGAAAAAATGGGCTAGTTTCTCTATCTATGTGGCAGTCTCATCATACTTCACATTGCTTAAGAAATCTGAAAGTAAATCTCTAGTAGTGAGAATAACTTGTGCTTCTTGATGCATCCATTTTTTAGCCTTTGACTTGATCTCCATAGAAAAGTATATCATTTCCTTAGGGCTCATAGTGCTTAAGTCAATCTGTCCCTTAATAGATATACCATCTATACATTAATTCTTAACTTGGATTGAGAGGAAGTTGTTACCTTTTTTATTTGGTTCCTTCTTTTTAGTTTCCTCCTCATGTTCCTGTTTACCTCGTATATCAACATCTATAGCCTCCTTTTCTTGTTATTGTTCATATTGCTGATCATATGTAGAAACTCTATCTTGTGTACCATCATTCATAGCTTGACCAGTACCCATGTTTATTGGCTCTTCTTCCTTTTTTTCCTCATGTGCATCTTGTTTCTCATGTGATTCCTGTTGATCTTGTGAATCCATGTGCTCATCCTGTATCTCCATGGCAGGGATATCACCTGTATTGTCCATCTCATCTCTGATTTTCTCAAGTGTGACCTTCACACTGTCAATAGTAAATCCCTCATTAGTTTGAGTCACTACTAGATCACTCTCTTTTTATTTCACTGACTCCTCTTGAACGTCCATATGAATTTCTTCACTTTTATCCTTCACTAGACCTAAATATCTTCTTAGAGTCTCCTCTATTTCATCCTGCATAAATTGGGTCTCCCCAACTAATAGCTTTGTAACTCTTTCTCTTGTTCTGAATAAAGGTCTTATACCTCTTTGATCTTATCTTCTATTTCTTCCTCAGATGAGTTGGGTAATTGGATCAATAAAACATACTTTACTAACTCCTTGTCCTTAACAAGGTGCCTTCCATCTTGCATCAATTTTATCATATAAAAATTTAGGATTTTTTCCTTGTAGTTGGATTAATACTTGAATTAGCCTATTCATTCTTGCAACTACACCATCCTCAACTTTCTTCTAATCTCCCTCATCAAGTAAGTGTTAATACTTATTAACTCCAACTAGTATCCTATATTTACTAACATTTTAAATGATTGAATTGATAGAAGCTTCCTTACTCAATTCATACATAACAGTCTTAGTAGTAGGAAAACCTACCACCTTGGATTTATTATCTTTTTACTTGAGTTCCTTCTATTCTTTCTCAGATTCAGTCTCTTCACTTTCTTCATCATCAGCTTTTACAAACATCTTTGCCTTTTCTTTCTATATTTTTCTTGTCACCTTTGATGTGCTTTGTGACTCCTTGAGTGGTGTAGCTTTAGGCTTACCACTCTTTACTTGTTTCCTCTCTTGTATGTTGGTAGAAGGAGAATGTTTTTTCTTCTTGAGTTGTGTATCACTTCTAGTTTTCCGACTGTTGGGGTACTATCGGTTTCACCAACAACTTCAAGACCATCACCATCTTTTGCTACATCAAATGTACTAGCTTTCTCTATAGCGTGTTTATCTCTAGCTTCCTCAAATTTTCTTGTGTAAAACCTTTTTGTATCATGAACTTCTCAACATTATTATTCACCTTTATTTCAATAACAAGTTCCATTAAATCCTTGTGCAGTTTAAGTGACTTCTCTTCATATGTCTCAAACCTTGGAGTCTCGGGATCTATTGGTTGAGCCAAAAAATTCTCTGTGTAAATATCTAGATGTCTCCGTCCACTTCATAACCCATAGGAATCACTCATGAGGTCCTTGGCTCAACTAATTCCATCAAAAAAGTGTCTCTATCTACCATGAAGCAAATTATATCCTTATACCTTTCAATAATTTCTGATGGTATCCTTTCCTTCTCATGCATCTTTTTCTAAAATTCTTTAAGGTAACCCCATACCTTGCTAGTGAAATCATTTCCTAAGAGTCTGATACAATTATTGATTTGAATGAAATTTGGAGTATCCATTGACCATGTAATGTTACCAATACCAGGGAACATGTTTTGAAAATAAAAAAATAAACACATCATCACCTGAACATACTTGAACTTTTGTCTCTTGTCCTTTTTTATCTTTTCCAGATTCAACATTAGCTGGTCTCTCATGGCTTCAACCAAGTCATAATCTTCATTTTCCTTGATCATCATAAGGGCTGTATGAATAGCACCACCAGGTATAATATTCATCCTACTATAATGATACACCTTTTAGCCAATAACCATAGATGCATACTTTACCTCTTCATCTGAAATATCATTCATAGTCATTACATGACCATCCCACTTAGATTATGTCAGTCTGATCACTTCATCCTTAAGAATGGTGTGAAGAATGGTCACACCAGAGGTTGCACATAGAATGGTTACAACATGGATTTCCTCCTTTAATATTTTATGTGTTCGATCTCACTACATGAACTGGTCATGAATTATACTTTTAACATACCTGATATAATCATCTTCAAATTCATCGGGGTAACTAACTACGTGATGAAAAACTTTGTCAACATCTCATTTATGTTCATCCTTCAACATAAGTTTTCATCACATAACTTCTTATATTGTTCATGTATTTCTCCTGATCCCATATCTTCCAATTTTCAATGAATAAAATCTCTAATATCTTCTTCATGCAGAACACCATAGGGCATGCAAGTTAGGACACCCACTGGGTCATTTTCCATCAATTTGAATGGATGTTTCTTAAAATAAGATCATGGCCTCTCAGTAATATTGATCAACTTAGGAGTAGCCATCTTAAATTTTCAATCACAAGAGTAGATATGAGATAAATACCTCAAATAGTTCATAAATAGGGTTCTTGTTGAAGAAAATGACAACACCCGATTGATTTTCTCTTTCATATCAACACAAACAATCTCTCCTTATTGCCTGGGTCTTTGCAAATGGCTCGATAAATGTAGATTTCTCTCCACAATAGCTTTCAAAATGTGCAAGGTGAAAATGAACTCCAAAATAGCCATTTTATCTACCTTCACACACATATATTAAATGCACTTACTGATAGAACTTACCTTTTCACTGATTGAGCCAAAAAATCATTATCGATAATCAAAACACCATGTAATTTATCAAAGCTTCATAATACACTGCAAAATAACTTATTGCATCTTTAAAATGCTGATAGATCTTACCATACACATATAGGGGGTTCAAAGATGGATTCAACAATACTTTCTCCCCCTAAGCCACATGGAGGCTTAGTTTGATGATGAATTCTCCACACTCGATGGAGATGTGGATCCCTCCAATTTTCTTACTGTATTCCTTCTAAAAAATCTTGTTCATCTCATTCCTGGTCTCTTCTTCATTCAAAATCTATTTTTTTTCCAATTGCTTGATTTGTTTACCGATTGGTTCCTTAACCTGCAATTCCTTTCTATATGTCCAATCTTGTGACAATGAAAACATGCCATACCAATTGATTTCCATGGTCCAAAATTACCTCTTGCATACCCCATTCTAAAATTCACAACCACGTGTCCATAGTTACCATAGATTGAGCATGTGACATTTGATTGCCTCTCCCTTTGGTAAGTTCTTTCCCAATTTTTTGGTGACCTTTGATTGTTCAATCTTGACCTACACTCATCAACTTTGTGACCATATTTGTTACAGTTGTAACAATAAAAATCAAAGCTACTAGATCCAATACTGTATCTAGATCTACAATCATATGCAATATGTCCATACTTATTTTAGTTGTAGAATATCCAACAAAAGTGGTGGCTCTATTTGCAGACCTACTTCTACATACATTTTTAGTATGTCCCACTTAATGACAATTGAAACATACAGGTTTGTAGGCTTTCTTACCAGAATTTTTTTGTGTTACCTTCAGTGGGAAATTTCCTTCTTGGTTGATCTCCTTTGTTTCATAAGATTCACCAACTTCAAAGGTAGTATGATCGGTATATCCAAGGCCCATGGTCTCTTTTCTCCTTCAATTTTTTTAGTTGTTCATCAAGTTTTATAGTACTCTCATTGAATTTCTTCACTAGATCATTAGAAGTCTTCAACTCTCCTTTTAATTTCTCATTCTCATTTCTTAGATTCTCATTCTCCCTTAGGAATTTTCCATTTTCTTCATTTGTGTCATGTAGATGTTCATGCAATGTACTAACTTCTTGTCTTGACTTGAAAAGCTCACCCTCTACAACTTTTACTGCTTCATCCTTGGCCTTTAGGGAATCTTTTGAAACTTTCCTTGCATCCTCTACAGATCTCCTTTCTTCCAACTCTCCACCCATCCTTATTGATTGAGCTTCAATCTCTCATAAGGTTTTTCTTGTCTTTGTGCAATTTTTCATTCTCCACAACCATGGATTCTAGGGCTGCTTCTGATTCATCAGATCCACTTTGTTCAAAAAATTTCCCACACTAGTCTTGACTCTCATTTAATTTTTCAACAAGTTCTTTTTTTTTAATCTCTTGAATACTTCAGTTGTTTCTTCAATTCCTCAATGACCATTTCAACTTCTTTGAGTTGTTTCTTGTGCTCCAATAAACCCTCCATATTTTCCTTAAGGATCCTACCTAAGCTATTACGCTTCTTCAAGGGAACTTGGATATGATACCAATTGTTAGTCTTTAAAGACACTAAGAGGGAGTGGGGGTGAATTAATGCACCCACAAAACTGAAACACTTCTTCAATAGCTTCCACAACAACAACCATGCAAAAGAGAATATTACATAAAATCTAAGCAAATAAACAATCCACACAAAGTAAAATCAAGACACAAGATATTTACCATGGAAACCCTTGTAAGAGGGAGAAAACCATGTGTGGGATTATACCCACAAATTTCACCAATGCACCAAAGAAATCTTCCATGTTAGGAGCAATTACAAATAATCTGCTTAGGGCATACCTAGTGAAGAGTATCTTTAGCCCGGTTAGAAGCTAATATAAGTCTTGTTACAAACTACCCTGTTAAGGGATTACAAACTCCTTCTGAGATTCATCTTTTTAGAGGATTTATACTTTAGATCCCATTAGATATCCTTCTCACCCTATTAGGAGTGACCTTGTTAAAGGATTTTACCTACAAACCTGTTAGGGCTTGCCTTGATATAGAACCAAGAGTAAATGATTTGATCATGACACTTCCTGTCTGACACATTGCTTCAATTCTGATCACAACACCGCCTTAAAAATCAACTCTCCTTTCTTAAAATTTATAGAATCAAAATTACTTATCGCATCATCACATTATTTTCTAAAACTTTATTTCATCCTTATTTTATAACTTGTCCAAGTTGACATTTACACTAAAATGTTTTACCCACCAACATAAAAAAAATTGAATCATGGAAAAATGCATTGGGAAACTCAATAAAACCAACACAACATTAACCAAGTCATAAATAATCATTTACAAATATTAAATTGAATGGTTAGCTGATCTAACTAAACTCACTCTCAATGTCTCATGTTCTTCCTACTAGTGTCGCTTCAATCTTTAATAACTTTCTCAATTCTTCAATCTAACTGATAGGGTTGCAAATACAACTAGATATGTCTTTGTAGAAAATAAATGCATGATTGCACACCTTAACTTGATCTCTAACTCTAAATCTGGTCACCTGTATCTCACATATTGTCATCTTCTTGATTGACTGAACACTTAGTCATTTCTCCAAGTAGATCCTTCAACACCATTGGTAAAAATGATCTCATGCCTCTAGTAGATCATGTTTCTAGAAATGACAACACCATAATATAATCTCATGATCAAAACTTAGATCACCTTCATCAAATGCCAACATAATATTATAGAATACCACATCATGGTAGTTTCCAATTTTGAATTTTACCAAACATTTTTTGTTGAACAAAGCCTTATGATGCCTTCTCTCTAACTTTAATTTACTCACTATTTCTTCTAAAAAATGGTTATTAGTATTATCACCATCTATACTACCATTGCAGATTTTTTCATTACACTTACATCTTGTGTGAACAAATTCTTCCTTTCTGTTGGTTCTTTCTTATCATTTATCAAGGCTCTTATAGTAATAAGAACCTCTCCTCTTTTAACATCTTAAAAAATCTAAGACTTAGAATTCTCATCTACATATTCATCTTGTGCATTACACTTTGGCATCCTATTTTCCCTCCTTTGATATTGGGGACACTCATAGGTTCTATTTCCTTCTTCTCTATATTAGAAATGTATTCCACAAAACCTCCTCTTCCTAATTCTTATCCTCTTCCTTTTCTTATTTGATCATGGGGAATGTATGAATTATTTACCTTTTCATTTTGACCACTACTAGATTCTTCATTATTCTTTTGATCTTCATTTTGGCCTCCATAAGGTCATCCATCAATCCTTCCACCATGAACTCTTCTATTTTTCTTGCACTGAAATCTTTTGTTAGGTTCTCTTCTACCTTTAGAGAAAATTTATATGCATCTTCAATGACAAACATTCTTACCAAACTCAACTCTTCTTAGATACCTTCAATCTATTAATTTAATGGAAAAATTTCTCCTTATTGGCCTCAAAATGACATGTTCTGATAAGGTCTCAATAGAACTCTTATGTATATTCTTTGACAAATTTCCCTACATGCTTCAACCCTTGCATTTTCTTTAGTGAATCAAGTTTATAGTCAATATGAATGAATTGTCTCTTCAATTTTCATACCATTCAATCCTATATTTTTATTTTATCTTTCCTTATTCTATTTCTCTCTAACCAAACTTATTTCCACCAAATTTTAGTATGACCTTTCATCTTTCTCTTTGCAAAATTGACGCTCTTGAGATCTTCTACTTCTTCATACTCAAAATAAACTTTCATATCATTTATCCAATCTATCAATTCTTCTGAATTAAGAATTTTAGTCAATGTGGAAACCTTAATCTTTGGCCTTTTTCTATTTTGGAAATGAACCTAAAAACCCTAGCCTTGTCAATATTTTTGGCTACTTTCTTCTCTTCTTCAAACTATCCTTCTTCTTTAGATTCATCCTCACATTCATCTCTTTCCCTAATATCAACTCCTCTATACATATCCCCTTACAATGCTCGCACTTGTCTTTAGAGGGTTCTAAAACCCTCTCCCATTACACCAACAATTATTCCATCATGATACCTTTATGGAGGCATTTTTATCACTTATCTCTTAAACCCACAACTACAGGTGTGTTGGGAATTGCATCATGTTTGGTAATATGTCTACACACTCAGGAAATTATTCTCTGATACTACTTAATGAAGGGTACTCAAACACAAAGATGCAACAAAAATAGACAAGTAAACAAAAAATGCAATAAAGAAACACTTGATTTCAAATACCTAATAAAACAAAATAACAACATTCATAAATAACATGCTACAACACATGAACATTCTCATCATAATAATCTTCAAACCAAAGCCACCACGTGTATGATTAGAACTATCATAAGTAATCCCTATTTTCCCTTTTTATATCCTAGGAAGTATAAACTCCTTAGAATCTTTTGAAAGGTGTCACCTCCCTTGTTTGTGGCCAACTAATTTTTTCTCCTTTACATTGCCTCAAAATATGCCTATAATATGACCAAAATTTCTTTTGATGTCCACTAGAGTATTTTTTTTTAAATTTTTTTCTCCCTTGAGTGACACAACTTTTGGAGGCCCGATGAAGGGTACTCCCCTTATTAACACAAACACACAACAAAATTGAGAATAACAAGATTTGCAAAGATAGGAAATGGGCTTTCTATTATCGTCAATGAAATGAAATGAAAATATTATGAAATATAACATGCACATTCAAAAATATAACATGCATAGCCACATGGGCATTTTATTAAAATAATCCGCAAACCAGAGCCACTAGATACATAACCCATAACAACCCTAGACAACCCTATGAGCCTTCAATATAGAGGCATTTTTAACCACCCAAGAAGATTCTTGAAATCAAACCCTAAAGTTTGAGGCCAAACATCCATAATATATTATTATTCATTTTTATTACATTAGAATATGCCCAAACAACTTCAAAACCCAAAAAGAAAATTTGAAGGAACTTTAACTTTTTCAAGTTCAGCTAGCACAACTTTCAGAGACCATAAACTCAGCACCCATTGACCCAATGGGCCACTGTAACCCCATTTTGGAAATGCCACAAGTTCTCTACAACACATGTTTGGTGCAAGCTCAAGTCAACCAAGTTTTCAACCCCATTCAGAGCCTCTAAAGCCTTCAAAACTGAGTTTGAAGTTTTTGTACCTTGCTGCCAATACTAAAAATATTCATCATCTACAAAACTAGACTTGATTTGGAAATGAAACTTTACTAGCATGCTAATACAATCAAAGTGAGCTACCGGGGAATAAAATAGAACATTATGAGCTCAAATGAAAAACTTACTAAAAATAGTAAATTTCCAGAAATAGAAACTCTCCACAAAATAGCCCTTATTGAAAAGAAACCATAAAATATTTTTGGGTGATGCAAGATTGCTCTTACACCCAGGATGCTCCTGCATCAGACACCCGAGGTAATTTGAGAAGTGACCCTGTCATGTCTCAAGTGGTCAAAGGAAAACCAAGATAGTTAACCTCCTCCCTTGATAGCTATGATGAATCTTCTACATGTCATCCTTTCCATTTCACCAAATATTCTTCATATGTTCCGTTCCTTGTGCTTCTACCAATATGACTGTCCAAAATGTCTTCAATCTCCTTTGTAGCTGTAGTAGTTACTAGAATATTCCATTGCTTCTATGATTTGATCCTCAACACCTCCCTCATGATATTGTGATAAATCTGAAATGTTAAATACTGGTGAAATATTGAGTTCACTGGGAAACTCTACATCATAAGTATTTCCTGAATCATGCTTCTTCAATATTTTTCATGGTCCAAACTTCTTCATCTTAAACTTATTATATGTTCCTATTGGAAATATCTCCTTTCTTAAATGAACCATGACTTCATCTCCCACCTGGAATTCCTTATGCCTCCTTTTCTTGTCTGCCTTAGCCTTGTACTGTGTATTAATTTTATTAATATGCTACCTCACCCCCTCATGCAAATTCTTCAAGTTTTCTACAAAATATTTAGCTTCAATGCTTCTTGTCTCTCCTTTGTCCAACTTTCTTAATTCTGATGTATTTTTGGGACTACTTCCGTACACTATATGGAATGGTGATTTACTGGTGCTCCTATTGACATAATTATTATATGAAAATTCTGCCTATAGTAAAACCAAATCCCATCCCTTTTTTTTATCTCCAACTAAGCATCGCAACAGGTTTCCCAAACTCCTATTCACAAATTTTGTTTGTCCATCAGTTTGTGGATGGTGTGCTGAGATGAACCTCAAATCTGTCTTCAAATTTTTCCACAAGGTTCTCCAAAAGTACCCAACAAAATTGGCGTCTCAATGTGAAACTATGCTCTTTGGTAAGCCATGTAGTCTTACCACCTCCCTGAAAAACAATTTTGCTACATGAACAACATCATTAGTCTTCTTGCAAGGAATGAAATGTGTCATTTTTGAAAATCTATCCACCACTACAAAGATGGAATCATGCCCTCTCTGAGCTTTTGGTAGGCCAAGAACAAATTCCATACTAATATCCTCCCATGGCTTCTATGACATAGGTAATGGTTGATATAACCCTATATTCTGCTTCACTCCTTTTTCCATCTGACATACTCTGCAACCTTGTACAAATTTATTATTATCCCGCTGCAACTATGGCCAATAATAATTGTCACTAACTAGAGAAATGGTTTTCTCTCACCCAAAATGTCTAGCCAGTCCTCCACTATGCTTTTCTTTGATTATATTCTCCCTCATGGAGCTCCTTGGAATGCACAAATGACTACCTATGAACAACATATCCTCTTGGATTATGAAGTCCAACCATTTGGTTCTATCCAAAGTAACAGGTTCTCTAGCATCTTTCCAAGCTTCACCAAAAGCTGGATCTTCAGGATATAAACTCTTGAGTTCCTTGAACCCAACAACCTCAATCTGCATCTCTATTAGAAAAATTAGTCTTCTACTAAGGGCATCTACAACCCTATTAGACTTCCCACTCCTGTGTTTCAAAACAAAAGTGTAACTCTGCAAAAACTCAACCCATTTAAAATGCCTTTGATTTAACTTTCCCTGACTATTCAAATATTGCAAAGCTTGATGATCAACAAATAAAAAAAAATCTTTCTAACTTTGAACAATCCTCTTTTTGATGAGGAATATGAGGTTAAACCTGCATTCACACCTCCCTTTGAACTCCTTGAGAGGTCTTCTGCTATTCCCCAGTATATCCCCATGCCTAGAGAGAAAGTTAATGAGGATAACTCCTGCCATAAAAATGCCCAACAAATTGCTCTATCTAGAATTAATGCAGGGGCTAAAAAGTATAAAGAGGCCTCCAAATATAAGACATCTCTAGAATAGAATAATGCCTTAGATGTCTACATGATTTCAATAATAATAATGAAAAGAGTCTAGAAAGGACCCTAATATTGATACTGAGATGATGGAGGAGGGGTTCACTGAAGTCATTGCCAAGAAGAGAAAAAGGAAAACATATGAAAGGAACAATACCCTCAAAAACAATGATAGAAGAAATAAAGAAAGGGGAATGAAATCCCTGAGTGCTTCACCAGTCTATATAGGAACACAACACCTTTAATTGGTCAATGATGAAGATACAATTTCATAGTTGGAATGTTAGAGGTATGGAAATGCTTGACATAAAATACATTGTTAGAAGGTGGTGCAATAACCTCCAAGGCAAGGACATAATTTGTCTGCAAGAGATCAAAGTCACTAGATATCAAGCCTTTAATGTATTAAAACTTGTCTAGGACAACTCCAAATGCCTCTACTCAAGATATGATAGGGGAAAAGGGGGTTTAACAACATTAATTAGTCCCTTATGGAGTGAAAAACTCATTTCCCATGGGATGTCACCATGCAACAAAGCTCTTTGGATCACCTTGAATAGAAATAGAAATCATAGGAGTCTACACTATCTATGCTCCTAATGATTATAGAGATAAGGCAAAGCTTTGGGAGTGGCTGACTACCAACTTACCTGATGCTACATGGGATTTTGTTGGGGATTTCAACATGATTGAATCTCCTAGGGATAAGGCATGAGGTGATAAATTTGATTGGAAAGGTAATGAATATTTCTTTTGGGATAGGTTCAAGAGATTTTTTTTTTATGATCCCATGGAGGGACTTAGAGGTAACGGTGAAGGCATCTGGTTTACTTGGTGCAATAATCAGACCAACAAATCCAAAATATACTGCAGACTTGACAAAATTTATATTAATATGCTTGACATTGGTATGATCCATAACCAAGGACAATACCCTATTGGATTCTCCCCTACTAGCATGTCTTATCACTCCCCTATCAGTGCTTGTATCACCCTAAAAAAATTGTTGACCAACCCAAGATTTCCCCAAGAGATACCTTTTCAAACTCAATACCTCCATACTTGGAAATGAGGATCACTTGGGTGCATTGAGGATGGTGACTATCCTTTCTAAATTATGGTCTACAGAATCCACACCTATTACTAGATGGGATCAGCTAGTTGAGGCACGAAGGACTATTTCTCAAACAATTGGAACTAAATAAGCTAAAGATATAAATCTTACGGAAAAGAATCTCAATTCTAGACTTCTTAATATTGAAAAGGAATTACAAGAGAAGGGGGGCAATGTGAGCCTGGAAAAATATTTGATTGATACTAAGGGAAAATTGAGATCTATCCATTAGTACACAATTTAGGGACAAAAGATTAGAGATAAGGCCAATTAGATTAAGGAAGGAGATAGAGGCACAAAATACCTTTTTAACATTATTAGAGATAAATAGAGCAGAGAATTTATTAGTGGTATCCATACAAAAGATGGATTTAGTAGTGATAGTAATACTATTATGGATACATTTGTGGAATTTTATAAAAAGCTTTTTAGTTCTGAACATAATGAAGGAAATTTCCTCTGCATGACAGAATGCACTAGTATCATCCCAAGGAAAATTAATAGAGAACAATGTAGAAAGTTAGGAAAGGAAATCTCCATCTAATAAATTGAAGATGCCATTGGGGCTTTGGCTAATGGAAAATCCCCTGGAATTGATAGCCTACCTATTGAATTATACAAAGCTAATAATGATTGGATCTCAATTGAACTTTTTGATCTATATAGATATGCCTTTGATAAGGGGACTTTGGGGAGTAATGTCAATAGAGGATTAATTAAACTCCCCACTAAAGAAGGAGACAAAATCCAAGTTAAGAATTAGAGACCAATCACCCTATTAAACATGTCCTATAAATTGATAGCTAAATTATTGGCTAAGAGGGTCTTTGAAGTCTTAAATGATATTATTTCAGTCACTCAAACATGTTTCATAAAGGGAAAGTATATTCTTGAAAATCTTATCACTAGCTGGGAGGCAATGCACTGGGCCAAGGATGACAAACAAAATGTTGCTATGATACTTCTTGATTTTGAAAAGGCATATAATAGGATTGAATGACACTTTGTAGTGGTCATGTTAAAGAAGCTGGGTTTTCCAGATTATTTTTGTAAATTGGTTAAAGTATTGTTCAAAGACTCTAATACTGTTATTGAGGTTAATGGAGAACTCTCTAATCCCATTCCCCTTGCTAGATCTGATAGGCAAGGCTTCCCTCTTTCTCCTACCGTCTATGTGATTGTTGCTGATGCAATGTCCTATATATTGAAATCCTCTGAGTTTGGACCTCCCATCAAAGGTATCTCCCTGCCCAATAAAGATAATTTGTTTATTGAACATTTTGTTGATGACACTGCACTTTTTGTGGATCTCTCAAAACAAAAATTTGATAGAGTGGTGTCTAGAATCTAATTATTTTATATAGCCTTTGGAGCTAAAATATCTCTTCACAAATATGTTATCCTTTGATGGGATAACACCTTTCCCTCTTGGCTCAGTCACAAAGGGTGGAAGTGGTCTGGTCCCAATAAAATTGTCAGGTACTTGGGCATACCATTTTCCCTTGATCCATCACTAAATTATATGTGGAATTGGATTTTTAGGAAAATTGAGAAGAAACGCTTGTAATGGAAAACCCACATGTTATCCTTAGTAGGTAGGGTGCAAGTGGTACAAAAGGTGTTGGCATCCCATGCTATATATTATGCATCAACATGGTTGTTTGCTAGCTACCAAAATAACAAGTTGGAAAAGATCCTTAGAGATGTTCTATGGTCAGATGGCATTGGGAAAAGGCACAATGTCAAATGGGAATGGTATTGCACCCCAAAACCACAGGGCAGGTTGGGGATTAAAGAGCTCAAAAAGCAAGGTATGGTCTTGGCATCCAAATGGATCATCAAAGCACTTACATGTAATGAGCCTTGGAAAATACTTATTAGAAATAATGTTGTCAATGCCACCATTAAAAAGGGTAAATCTTGGAATAATGTCCCCTTTACTGATATCTTACTAGGGGAATTGGATGTGAAGGTATCCAGTTTTAAAGTTTTTCTTGCATTGTGGAAGGCACAGAGACATGTCAGGACATTCCTCTATTCTAGACATGCCATAGGGGAAAACCCTTACTACTTGGTATTGGACAGATCTATATGGTGGGGATTATATCTCAATAATAAACCTCTTTCTCTTACACAATGTTGTTGGAAATGAGTTGATTAACTGAGAGGGGAGGGGTGAATTAGTTACCACAAAAAAAATCCAAGTCCCTTAGATGTCTTAATCAAACTTATCACTGTTACTCGGTTAACAAAAATATTCTGCTGTTACTCGATTAACAAAGCAATCTTAAGATACTAAATGTAATTATACTTTAGTGATTAAGTGCAGAAGCATAAAGAATAAAGAAAATAACATGTACACAGATGACACCAAGATTTACCATGGCAATTTGGGAAAACCACCAATTGCAACTAGTTACTATTTTTCACTCTTCTAAAGTGAGCCCTGTTAGGAGCCAACCCTGTTACAGGTTACAAAACATACTTTTAGGTGTGACACTGTTAGAGGATTTAATAACCCTGTAAGGAGTGGCCTTGTTAGAGGTCTTCAAACACTTCAATGTAGAAATACCAATTTGTGAGAGGATTTAAGAAAGACTGTTAAGTCTACTCTGTAAAAAGATTTGGATCATTGCTACAATTGTTAAAGAGTAACAATGAATTGACCTAATTGAAGAAGAAATTGTCTTTGTAGATTCAAATCTCTGTTCTATCTTTAATTAGATCCTTACTGATCAAATATTCTTATGCAGTTCAGTTTGGATATTCTGTCCTTAATCAAAATTCCCTCTAATTTTTCCTTTACTCTTCATATCAAAACTCACACACACATTCAATCCAAACTTGACCTTTCATATATTTGATAAGCCTTGTCAAGTCGGCTTGAATAACCTTCCAAATAAACAATAAAACTCAAATCTGTCAGCTTCAATTAACCAATTAAACATAAAGTGTAAACTACAATTAGTCAGCTGACACTAAATGCATAACTTGGTTAACATTGTAATCCTTCAATGTCCAAACTTACTGTATTACCTAAGCGAACTTGGTTAGTACTCAGAATCACTTGGCTGATACTGGAGTCTTCTTCAATTCCTGAGAGAGCTCGACATACACTGAATGTGCTCGGTTAGGATTAGACATTTGTGTAACATTAATACATTTGTGTATACATCAATGACAATACACAATTGAATAATTATCTTCAATAATCTCTCTCTTTGGCATTGATGGAAACACAATATGTCATTATAAAAATAATTTTAGAGAAAAAAAAACAAGAATAAACTTTATTAATGTCCTTAGCTTCATTTTGATTCTTATCTAGAAAACTCCCTTTCTCTTCACAATCACTGAAATATAGAATTTTACCTCTTACATCAGTCTCTATTTTTGATAAAATTTCTCCCTCTAATATACTGATTTCTTTCCCTCAATAATTTCTTTGGCATGAAATCAATAATATCTCCCTCTTTGACATCCAATACCAAAGACACCATCCAGTGAAATTATAATGTACTTGATGTACTGATTCATATGCAATAAGCTCTGACAATCTACATCAATTTTTTAGAACTGTACTGTAGCTCAGTTGATCCATCACTAAACTGTGTTTTAGTGAGCCTCAGTTAGGGGAATCACCAGTAGATTTCCTCTAAGATACAAGAATGCATCCTTAGGTAAAGGTTTGGTGAATATGTCTACAATTTTTTCTTTAGTATTCACATATTCAAACCTTACTTCCTTGTCCTGAACCAATTCTCTCAAGAAATGATACTTTATTGCAATATGCTTAGTCTTAGTATGCATCATAGAGTTCTTGGAAATGTTAATAGCACTAGTGTTGTCATAGTATTCTTTGATTTCTTCCTTCACATTTGATATCAACAGTTTGAACCATATGGTATTTGAACAATTCACTACTATAGCAACATACTTTGCCTCTGTTGTAGATTGAGAAATGAAATTCTATTTATTTCTAGTCCAAGATACTAACCTCTTTCCAAGAAATAATGCTCCACCACTGGTTCACTTTCTATCATCAACACTTCCTGCCCAATCAACATCAATAAAAGTCTTCAAATCAAAGTTTCCTCCTTTCTTATACCATAATCCATAATCTTCAATGCCCTTAATATATCTCAGAATCCTTTTGATAGCCATCAAATGATTCTCTCTAAGATTAGCTGAAAAACTTACAACAATACCAACTGCTAATGCAATATCAGGTCTAGTGTGAACAACATATTGAAGTTTACCAATCATGGATCTGTAGGTAGTCTGATTTACCTCCTTTGAGTTATCATCCAGTAGACATAGGTGTCCCAACTGGTCTAAAATCTTCCATTCCAAATTTCTTCAGTATCTCTTTGATGTATTTAGAATGACTAATGTAGATACCATCCTTCATCTGATGAACTTGTAAACCAACAAAGAATTTGATTTCTCCAAACGTAGACATCTCAAATTCCTTACTCATAGCTTCAGAGAATGCTTTGCATAAATCATCATATCTAGTGAATAGTATATCATTAACAAATATCTCTACTAATAGTATCTTGTTCTGAGGTCATTCTTTGATGTACAACCTACTATTATCATCAGTTCTATGAAATTCAATACCTACTAGGTAACCATGCAGTCTCTCATACCAAGCTCTAGGAGCTTGCTTTAGTCCATACAAGGCTTTGTGCAATTTACAAACCATATTCCTTTTGTTAGGATCAACAAAACCTTTAGGTTGCTCAATATAGACTTCCTCTTCTAGAATTCCATTCAAGAATGCTTCTTTTACATCCATTTGGTATACCTTGAATCCTTTATGTGCTGCATATGCCAGAAGAGTTTTGACTCCTTCAAGTCTTGCAACAGGAGAAAAAGTTTCTCCATAATCAATACCCTCTTCCTGAGCATATCCTTTACACACTAATCTTACCTTCTTTCTAGAAACTTCACATTTTTCATTTAACTTGTTTCTAAAAACCCACTTAGTACCAATTACATTCTTATCTTTTGGTCTAGGCACAAGAGTCCAAGTTGTGTTCTTTTCTGTCTGCTCAATTTCTTCATTCATGTCTTCTATCCATCTTTCATCATTTAAAGTATCCTTAATGGTTCTAGGTTCAATTTCACTAAGAAAAAATGTACCTTAAAGTTTGTTCCTTGTCATTATACCTTATGTCTGATCTCCAATTATTTTTTTCAGGTGCATGATGCCTTCTGACATATTTGGAAAGTACAGGTTCCTTCTTCTTTTATTCTGGGCTTGCTCCACTTGGTTCACCATGTTCAAACATTCTGTTCTTCTCTTTTGACTGATACTCATGTGCCTCTATCTGAGACTTAGTTTCCTCTATTTGAGACTCGGTTCTCTCTGTCTGAGACTCAGTTCCCTCTATCTAAGACTTGGTTGCAACTATTAGCATCTTAGGTTGCACAGGTTGTAAAATTTTTTGTGCTGATGAAATTAGAGGTTGACATGGTTTCTATCCAATCACCATTGCTTGTGTCTTAGGTATAGTATCAGGTTCATAATACACAAAGTTCCTGTAGTCCTCAGGCTCTTTACTGCTCTGTTCTTCACTTCTCTCTGCAAACTCATCAATCTTCACATGTACACTTTCTACGACTTTATGAGTAGAAAGATTCAAAAATTTATATGCTTTACTTTTATAGGAGTAGCCTAGGACTATGCCTTCATCACCTTTTACATCAAATTTTCCATTTCTTGCTTCCTTCAAGATGTAACATTTACTTCCAAATACTTTGAAATAACGAACATTGGGTTTATAGCCATACCATAATTCAAAAGGTGTGTGATCAATGCCTTTCTTTAGTTGAACTCTATTCAAGGTGTGTACTGTAGTGTTGATAGCTTCCTTCCAGTATTTGGTTGCAACATTATTTTTAATCATCAAGGTTCTTGCACAATCCATAATAGATCTATTTCTTCTTTCTACTATTCCATTTTTCTGTGGTGTACCAGGGGAAGATACTTATCTCTTGATTCCTCTTTCATTAGAGAATTCACTAAAATCATTAGATCACCTCCTCTATTAGATCTTAGGCACTTTAGTTTCTTTCCTATTTCCTTCTCAACTATGGCAAGGTACCACTTAAACTTCTAAAAAGCTTCTGATTTCTCCTTGAGAAACATAATAGTCATCATTGTAGAATGATCATAAAAAAATAGAATGAAATAATTTTCTCCAATGTAACTTGTTGTTCCAATTGGTCCACATAGATCAGTATACACTAACTCCAAGACTTCTTCAGTATTGTAATTCTTGCTTTTGAAACTAGTTTTGCCCATCTTCCCAATTTGACATTGTTTGCATATTGCCAATTCAGGTTTCTTCAAAATAGGAATATCTCTTACTCTTTTGTTCTTTCTTATGTTGACCAGGTTATCAAAATTCACATGACACAATATTTTGTACCATAACCAGCTTTCTTCTACTTGTGCAATAAAACATGAACTTTAAGTGAGATCAAGATAGAATAGATTACCTTTTGTTTTCCTACTAGTTCCAACTAGGTTTCCTTTACCATCCAGGAGCTTGGCCTTACCATTCATGAATTCTACCTTGAAACAAATTTTATTCATCTATGCCACACCCAGTAGATTATTCCTTAGTACTTCAAACCAATAAGCATTATCACATTTGATTCCTTCAGTTAGAGAATTACAACCTTTACCTCTCAAATAGAAAGGTTCATTATTCCCAAATCTGACACTCCCACCATCATAGTGCTCAAGATGTTCAAATTTAGTTTTATCACCAGTCATGTGGTGAGAAAAACCACTACCAATTATCTGAGTGTCATTAACATGAGAGAGAAGTATAGTCTTTTCATTTTCTTCATTATCTGACTCATCCTTAATAGCAATGTAAACCATTTCATCTTCATCTTCATCTTCATCACTATCAAAATATTTTGCAATGTAACAAGATTTCTTACCTTTGTCCTTGTAGCTTTTGTAACTTTTGAAATATTTCTTGCCTTTGTACTTGTTGAAATCTTTCTCATGTTTGTTTTCTTTGTTTGGACACTTAGCAGAAATATGGTCAACTTCATCACATGAGAAGAAAATCAATGGTATTCTTCCTCTGTATTTCCCTTTTCCTTTGGCAGCTATCTTTTCAAGTAGTGCTTCAATGGTTTCAAGATATTCATCATCATATTCATTGTCACTATCATTGTCAATCTATTTTCCTTTTCTATCCATCTTACCAAGGCTTAATTTGGCTTTGAATGCTGACTCAAGATTTCTAGGATTAGGAGAATAATTGTCAAAATTGTCCAACTCAGAAGCTGTTAGCCTTCCAACCAATGTATCTAGAGTTATATCATTACTGCACCTCATCTCTTAAATAGATGAAACTCATAGGAAGTAAAGTTCTCAATACCTTAAAAACCACTATTTTGTCTTCAATCTGTCCACCAGTAGCTCTGATGGCACTAACACTTTTCTTGATTCTTTCACTATATTTTGTAATGTCTTCTCCTTATTTCATTTTCATATGATCAAAATGACCTCTGAGACTCTCTACTTTTTCTCTCTTTACATTTTCATCTCCTCCATGGATATCATGCAGTTTCTTCCATATATCATAGGTAGTAGGTAAGTCCTTGACTTCATCAAATTATGAATAGCTAATTGAAGAAGCTATATCAATCATCATTATATTATGATTCTTCATGTCCACCATATGATCCATAGACATAGGTCTAGGTGGTTCCACATACTTGTGGTCCAAGAATTTCAAACCAATATCTCCAATAGTAGATAGATATAGCCTCATCAACTCTTGCCATGCAACAAAGTTGTCTTTTTTAAGCTTGGGGATCTCCCTTCTGTAAGAGATCTCAATTTTTGGAAATGAGTTGAGTAACTGGGAGGGGACGGGTGAATTAGTTACCACAAAAACAAATTCAAGTCCCTTAGATGTCTTAATCAAACTTATCACTATTACTCGGTTAACAAAAATATTTCACTGTTACTCGGTTAACAAAGCAATCTTAAGATATTAAATATAATTATCCTTTAGCGATTAAGTGCAGAAACATAAAGCATAAATAAAATAACATGTACACATATGTCACTAAGATTTACCGTGGAAACCTAATTTGGGAAAACCACCAATTGCAACTAGTTACTATTTTTCACTCTTCTAAAGTGAGCCTTATTAGGAGCCAACCCTCTTAAAGGTTACAAAATACATTGTTAGGTGTGACCCTATTAGAGGATTTAATCACCTTGTAAGGAGTGGACTTGTTAGAGGTCTTAAAACACTTCAATGTAGAAATGCCACCTTGTGAGAGGATTTATGAAAGACTGTTAAGTCTACTTTGTAAAGAGATTTGGATCATTGCTATAATTGTTAGAGAGTAACAATGAATTGATCTGATTGAAGAAGAAAATGTCTTTGTAGATTCAGATCTCTGTTATGTCTTTAACTAGATCCTTACTAATCAAATATTCTTATGCAGCTCGGTTTGGATATTCTATTCTTAATCAGAATTCCCTCTAATTTTTCCTTTACTCTTCATATCAAAACTCACACACACATTCAATCCAAACTTGACCTTGTATATATATGATAAGCCTTGTTAAGTCAGCTTGAATAATATTCCAAATAAACAATAAAACTCAAATATGTCATCTGCAATTAACCAATTAAATATAAAGTGTAAACTGCAGTTAGTCGACTAACACTAAATGCATAACTTGGTTAACACTGTAATCCTTCAATGCTCGACCTTATTGTATTGCCTGAGTGAACTTGGTTAGTACTAAGAATCACTTGGCTGATACTGGAGTCTTCTTCAATTCCCAAGAGAGCTCAACATACACTGACTGTGCTCAGTTAGGATTAGACATTTGTGTAACATTAATACATTTGTGTATACATCAATGACAATACACAATTGAATAATTGTCTTTAAAAAATGTTTCTCTACCAAGAGTTGGAATAAAAAAGGCATCTCCTTCATTAGTTATATACTGGAGAATAGCAAAATACTCACCTGGGCAGAGTTGAGTAGAAATTTTAACATTCCTTCCTCTCAGAAAAAAACCTACATTCTCATTGCAAAAACTGTGGGTAATTGGTTTCCTAATAAATGTATTTAAGCTTCTCAGAACTTTGGTCACATTAAGTGGATGTATGACACTTTGTTTGGTAATTCCTCATGCAAGCAGTTATATAATCTCCTTAATAATAATGATAGTATCTTTGGTCATATTAACCAAGCTTGGGGTTTGAATTGGTCTTGCAATAAATGACATCTAGTCTTTGAGTTTTTATGGTATGCTCATGTTGAACCTAATAATATTTGCTTTAAATGGATTTTTCTATTGAAAAATATGCTATTGGCTATTTTGTTTCCCAAGGTGTCAAAAATTTCATTTCTTTCTCTGTATGCAACTATGCTGAAACTTATGAACATGTGTTTTTTGATTGTCAGTGGGCTTGTAAAATTTGGTCTATCTTTTTTGGAAATAAGGTCTATTGGAATCATAATCACGGTCTGTCTTGGAATGAAGTTCTAGCTGGTTATGTTGATGATTTTGATAGTAAACTTAATGATTTTTGGTTTACCTTTACAACTGAAGTAATATGGCTCATTTGGAGACAGATAAATGAGGATATTTTCCAATCTAAGAAGAGGGATCTTACTGATTTTAATCCAAAACTCACACACTTTTCTATCATGAAATAGGTAACAATGACTATACAAGTTTCAAAAGAAATATTCCAGAGGTTGATAGATGAAGGGGACATGGCACTATTCCTAAAATACATTCAAAGCTCCACTTCCACCAATGATGTACCTACTCTACCAAATATCAATAGAGATAGTGGCGATAGGTTTGGTATTGATGAGCTCAGTCCTCCAAATGCACTGGTGGAAGGTAACACGATTGAAGAGATAGCTTACAAGGATGGAAACACTCCAGGAATAAGAAATGTTGAGAATAGTAATGATCAATGGGGATCTGATGAGTACATGCAAAAAAATGAAAATGATTGGGTCTGATCCACTGATGTTATAACTAAAATTTTGTATATGTCCAGCTTGATTACAACTTTGTATTTATTTTTTGGCATCAAACCATATTCTGATTGTATATTCTAGAATATAGAACATAAGACAGTAACTTCTATAGGTCTAGTATACTTAGTTTACTATTCAGTTATCTTATACTTGTACTTAGTTGATTCTATATTCTCAATAGAAAAAAAGATAATGTCTCCACTTCCTCATTTCCTAAACTATAGCATAGAACTCCTGATCATAAACATAATATTTTCTCTTGGCATCATTCAACTTCTCACTAAAATAAGAAATGGGTTTACCTTCCTTACTCAAAACTGCTCCAATAGCATTACCACTAGCATCATAGTCTACTTGAAAAACCTTGTTAAAATATGGAAGTGCTAAAACAGGCTATTATGTAACTTTTCTCTTCAATAATTCAAAACTCTTATCTTCCCCTACAGTCCACTTAAACTCTTTCCTATCTCCTCTCATTTTTTCAGTCAAGGGTCCACATATACTACTAAAATTTTGAATAAAATTTCTATAAAAGCTAGACAAACCATGAAAATATCTTACCTCACTAGCACTCCTTGGGGTAGGCCATTCGAGGATAGCCTTCACCTTCTCTGGGTCCATTTTTAGACCTTCTACTGAGACTACAAATCCTAGATACACTAACCCCTTCTTCAAAAAATTGTACTTATTCAGATTAATCAACAACTTCTCTTCCTTTAACCTCTCAAACACCTTATGAATATGCATTATATGCTCTTCCAATGTCTTACTAAAGATAAAAATATCATCTAGGTAAACAATAACAAACTTATCCATAAATTATTTCAATACTTCATTCATTGGCTGCATGAATGTGCTCGGTGCATTGGTTGGCCCAAAAGGCATGAATAACTACTCATACAAGCCCTCCTTTTTCTTGAAGGTTGTCTTCCATTCATCTCCTTCCCTGATCTTGAATTGGTGATATCCACTCTTTAGGTCTATCTTTGTGAAATAATCCACTCAAACAATCCATAATATCATCCATTCTTGGCAAGGGAAATCTTTACTTGATAGTAATCTTATTGATAGCCCAAGAATCTATACACATCCTCCATTCTCCATTTTTATTTGGTGCAAATACTACTAGTACAACACATGGGCTCAAACTCTCTTAGATCAACCCCTTCTACAACAACTCATGAACTTGTCTGTTAAATTCCTCACTCTCTACTAGAGTCATCCTATGAGCTGACTTGTTTGGAAAACTGGCCCCTGGAATCAATTCCATCTGATGACTGATCTTTCTTACTGGTGGTAATCTATTAGGTACATTATTAGAAAAAATATTCTGAAACTCCTCCGACAAGTCTACAACTTCTCCAGGTACATCTTCTACTTCTTCTTTATCCACTTTTGGAATTAGGTTAAAATACATATGCTCATGTCTCATACCTTCTAAGATATTTCTTCCATAAACTAAACATATTATGGCATTACTACATATATTTTCTCCTATTTCATTCAATGGATTCAACTTGTATCAAACTCCATCCTTTGTCAAAGAATAAGTATTAACATGACCATCATGCATGACATGCCTGCCAAACTGCCAAGGCCTTCCCAGAAACAAATGACATGCATCCATGGGGATGATATCGTAAAGTACCTCATCTCTATAAATTCCAATCTTGAACTTCACTAAGCACTACCCATTGACCAGGACCTTGTGGTCATCTTGCACCCAAGAATTTTTTTATGGATGTGGGTATTTTTCCCTTTTCAGCTTCAATTTTGTGACCATTTCTTTTGATACCAGATTATCACTGCTTCCACCATCAATAATCACACTTGAATCTAGTGTGAAATAGGCTCTTCCTTAGATTTGAGATCTTCTCTTCATTTATCAGGATCCTCCTAACAACTAGGGTTTCCCCTCTCTCAACATCATCTGAGTGTTCCAACCGAGCTTCTTCATTTGCATGCCCAAATTATGCATGGTGTTCAGTCCTCCTATCCATCCTTCCTTGACACTATGGGCATTCATAGGCTTGATATCCTTCTTCTTCACAATGGAAACATGTCCCAAAAAAACCTCATCTTCCTATTCCTTGCCCTCTTCCTCTTCCTCTCTTATCCCTATTAATTTTATCATGGGAACATTTGTAATTATTTCCCCAAGATTTTGACTGCTACTTGACTCATCATTCCTTTTTTGATCTTCATTTGGCCTCCATAAGACCATCTGCCAGATCTTCCACCATGACCTCTTTCATCTTTCTTTCTTTCAAACTTCTTGTTCAGATTCTCTTACACTCTTAGGGAAAACAAGTATGCATCTTTAATACTGGTCATTCTAACCAGACTCAACTCATCCTGAATACTTGGCTGCAATCCATAAAGATAACGGGCAAATTTTTTATTCTCAGGTTTTGCATGACCTATTCTAATGAGGACTCGGTAGAACTCTTCTCTATACTCCTGCACATATTTTCCTCCTTGTTTCAACCCTTGCATTTTCCTCAGCAGATAAATCTCATAATCAATGGGAATGAACCGTCTCTTCAAATTCTCCACCATTCGATCCCATATTATGATTTTCTCCTTTCCTCTTCTATTCCTCTCCAACTGAATCTCTTGCCACCAAATTTTTTCTTGGCCCTTCAATTTGGCCTTTAAAAATTTGACCCAATCTGGATCTTTGACATCTTCATACTCAAAATATTCTTCTAGATCATTGATCCAGTCGATCAACTCTTCTAGGTTAAGATTTCCCAAAAACATGGGAACTTCAATCTTGGGTCTCTTTCCAATCTTAGAAATGGCCCTCAAAAGCCTATCATGTTCAAGATCTCTAGGTACTTCTGGTGCTTCTTGGCCACCTTGTCCTTCTTCTTTGAATTCCTCTTCACTTTCATCTCTGTAAATTCCAATCTTGAACTTCACTAAGCACTACCCATTGACCAGGACCTTGTGGTAATCCTACGCCCAAGAATTTTTTTATGGACGTGGGTATTTTTCCCTTTTCAGCTTCAAGTTTGTGACCATTTCTTTTGATACCAGATTATCACTTCTTCCACCATCAATAATCACACTTGAATATAGTGCGAAATAGGCTCTTCCTTAGATTTGAGCTCTTCTCTTCATTTATCAGGATCCTCCTGACAAATAGGGTTTCCCCTCTCTCAGCATCATCTGAGTGTTCTAACTGCGCTTCTTCATTTGCATGCACAAATTGTGCATGGTGTTCAGTCCTCCTATCCGTCCTTCCTTGACACTATGGGCATTCATAGGCTCGATATCCTTCTTCTCCACAATGGAAACATGTCCCAAAAAAACCTCCTCTTCCTAGTCCTTGCCCTCTTCATCTTCCTCTCTTATCCCTATTATTTTTATCATGGGAATGTTTGTAATTATTTCCCCTATGATTTTGACTGCTACTTGACTCATCATTCCTTTTTTGATCTTCATTTTGGCCTCCATAAGACCATTTTCTAGATCTTCCACCATGACCTCTTTCATCTTGCTTTCTTTCAAACTTCTTGTTCATATTCTCTTACACTCTTAGGGAAAACAAGTATGCATCTTTAATACTGGTCATTCTAACCAGACTCAACTCATCCTGAATACTTGGCTGCAATCCATAAAGATAATGGGAAACTTTTTTATTCTCAGGTTTTGGATAACCTATTCTAATGAGGACTTGGTAGAACTCTTCTCTATACTCCTGCACATATTTTCCTGCTTGTTTCAACCCTTGCATTTTCCTCTGTAGATAAATCTCACAATCAATGGGAATGAACCGTCTCTTCAACTTCTCCACCATTCGATCCCATCTTATGATTTTCTCCTTTCCTCTTCTATTCCTCTCTAACCGAATCTCTTGCCACCAAATTTTTGATTGGCCCTTCAATTTGGCCTTCAAAAATTTGACCCAATCTGGATCTTTGACATCTTCATACTCAAAATATTCTTCTAGATCATTGATCCAGTCGATCAACTCTTCTGGGTTAAGATTTCCCAAAAACATGGGAACTTCAATCTTGGGTCTCTTTCCAATCTTAGAAATGGCCCTCAAAAGCCTATCATGTTCAGGATCTCTAGGCGCTTCTGGTGCTTCTTGGCCACCTTGTCCTTCTTCTTCTAATTCCTCTTCACTTTCATCTCTAACCACCATATTAATTCCTCTACGAAGCTCCTCTTGCAACTCTTTCACTTGTCTATGGAGGACTCTAAAACCCTCTTCTGTCACACCTGCAACTCTCCCGCCACAGTTTCTTCATGGAGGCATTTTGGCTCTTATCACTTGAAACCAAAACTAAAGTCTTGGTGCAAACTTCCTCACAGTCAGAGATTTTTCTACACACTCAGGAACTCCTCCTTTGATACCACTTGATGAAGGGTACTCCCATTATTAATACAAACACAAAAAAATCAAGAATAACAAGATTTGCAAAGACAAGAAATGGGCTTTCTATTATCCTATATAAAATGAAATTATAATATTCATAAATATAACATACACATTAAAAAATATAACATGCACAACCACATGGGAATTTTATTACAATAATATGCAAACTAGAGCCACTAGATGTATAACCCAGAACTGCCCTAGACAACGCTACAGACCTTCAATGTATAGGAAATTTTAACCGCCTAAGAAGATTCTAGAAATAAAACCCTAAATTTTGAGGCTGACCATCCCTAAGATATTATTATTCATTTTTATTACATTAGGATAGGTCCAAACAACTTCGGAACCCAAAAAGAAATTTTGAAGGAACTTTAACTTTTTCAAGTTCAGGTAGCACAACTTCTGGAGACCATAAATCATAACCCGTTGACCCATGGGCCACCATAACCCCATTTTGGAAATTCCATGAAGTGATCTACAATAACTAATTGGTGCAAGCTCTAGAAAGCCAAGGTTTTGACCCCATTTGGAGCCTGTAAAGCCTTCAATATTGATTTTGAAGTTTCTGTACCCTGCTGCCAATACCGAAAATATTCAACATCTACAAAATTAGACTTGATCTGCCAAATTAAATTTACCAAAAAGATGATACAATCAAAGTGAAACATCAGGGAAGAAAATAAAATATTTTGAGCTCAAACAAAAAACTTACTAAAAATAGTAAATTTCCAGAAATAGCAACACTGCACAAAATAGCCCTTATTGAAAAGAAACCAAAAAATATTTTTGGGTGATGCAAGATTGCTCTTATGACCAGGATGCTCCAACATCAGACACCCATGGTAATTTGAGAATTTAACTTGTCACATCTCATGTGGTCAAAGGAAAACTAAGACGGTTAACCTCCTCCCTTGATAGCCATGATGAATCTTCTATAGGTCATCCTTTCCATTTGACCAAATATTATTCATATGTCCTATTCCTTGTGCTTCTGCCAACATGACTGTCCAAAATGTCCTCAATATCCTCTATAGATGAAGTAGTTTATAGAATATTCCACTGTGCTTATGTGATCTAATCCTCAACACCTCCCTCATGTTGTTCTGTCAAATCTGAAATGTTAAATACTGGTGAAATATTGAGTTCACTGGGCAACTCTACTTCATAAGTATTTCCTGAATCATGCTTCTTCTGTATTTTGCATGGTCCAAACTTCTTCATCTTCAACTTATTATATGTTCCTACTGGAAATCTCTCCTTTCTCAAATGAACAATGACTTCATTTCTAACCTGGAATTCCTTATGCCTCCTTTTCTTGTCTGCCTTATCCTTGTACCGTATTGTAAAGGAAGAAAAATGATGTTAATAAAATAAGAGTGTTTTTTAAACTCAAATCAATTTTCACCTTAAATTTAATGTTTAGGGTGGAGGGATAAATAAGACATTCCCATTTATTCTCAAATGCACAAAGGAAGGATCCAAATTGATCAACCCAAAAAGGATCAATGCATAAATGAATCAATCTATTGGAAATAAGAATAAAGAAGGAGATCCTAGGTTTCCCTCCTAAAATGTGTGTGTGAGTGAGTGTAAATGTGTGATAGATTTAGAATAATTAAGGATTTGAATTGAAATGGATAGGAGGAATGCACAAACCTTGAAATATTGCAGATCAAAGAATGCTATTTTCTGAGGTCTGTACTCTGTTTCTGGAAAATTTGAAGTGTGTTATGAAATAAGAATGTAAAGATGAACAAAAACCAGAAATATTTTTCCGATCCAAAACCATATTATGAAAAAGGTTGACCTTGACCCACTAATCTCACCCTTGACCCAATAATCTCAACCCTGACCTACACAAGTCTGACATAAAATTAGTTTGCAGATCCCGATAGTTCGCTGAAAAGGGTATCCAGATCTGAGTTAAAATATTCAATCCTGAACCTATACCTATAAGAAAAATAGATTTTTTTGTTTGGGGGGATGGGTTTTCCTTAGTCAAACCCTAATTTAGGAATTAACCTTGAAATCAATAAATTATAGAATACTAGCAAGTAGTAGAATTGAATCTAAGAATGAAGCTATGATATTCAAATAGATATGCAATTGTAATTTAAATGTAGCAAGTATGTAAATATGAAAGCTTGGACTGAATAGAAACCATAAAACTCCATTATTGTATGCTTGAAATCCACCTTGAAGAGAATGAATGAGTGTTTGAGGATGCACAAAGGATCTTGAAGGAAGATCACACCACCATGATGGCTAGATCTAGGGTTTGAATTGATGAATCTTGAATGTTTGAACCTAATCCCTTCAAAGGCTTGAAAACTTGAATCCTTGATCTTCAATGGATAACTTGAATTCTTGAGAGGAAAAATTTAACACCTTGAAATCTTTAGAACATGTATAACAATGGATTCTTGAACCTTTTTCTTCTTTACAAAATCTTGATTAGAGCTTTTTGCACTTAGAAGACTCCTTGCTCAATATCGCTTAGAGAAAATGGGAGGAGAAAACTTCCTTTTATATGAAATTAGGGCACAATCTTCTAAGGAGGCTGAAATAGGAGAATTAAATTCCAATTAGACCCATGCACCTAGAAGAGGACCTATATTAAATACAAATTATGATTTGCCGCTTTGGAACCCAAAATAGCCGACCCAAAAGTGGGAAAAATGAATTTTTGATGACCTCCAGAAGCTGACAAGCTTCCAAATTTGGAAGGGGGACCCAGGTCAAGGTCAAGGTCAAACCTAACCTAGGTCAAGGTCAATTTCATCCCTAACCTAGGTCAAGGTCGAGGTTGACCTTGACCCAGGGGGTCAGAACCCCTAGAAAAAGTGCCAGGTGGGATAGAAGGTGCCCGAAGAGGCCCAATCAGAGTCCTAAATAGGCACAAAAGAAGGAGATAATGCAAAAATGAGGGGACGGTATGATGGTGGTCAAAAAAATACCCTAAGGAGGGCTAAAAATTCTTAACATGGAAGTGCTTCCATTTTAAGATAATACATTAAGCCCCCACTTTAGCAGAAGTACAAAAATCAAACATGCTTTTGGTAAAGTTAGAAGAAAGAATCTGGTGGATCGCAATGAGGTATAACATCACTAAGTCAAGGACATGAGCCCCTAGACCAAGGATTATGACTCAACATACATGTATAAAGATATGGAAGATAAAGAGAAATCAATCATAGAAACATACATGACTACATAAGTAGTACAAAAGCAACACTATAGATAACATAGCTTCATGATCTAATCCTACTAGCATGAAAGTGAAAGAGAGAGAAGAGAGATAGTGATTACTCACCTAGTAAGATGCCCACCTTACTATGAATCAATAAGGAGGGATATCCCAATAGGTTCACCCATAAACTATGCTTGTAATTGTAATGCGTCTTCTGACGACTTTTGAAAATATCCATAGATCCACATTCTTGTATCACTATGAATATAAAATGCGTGTCTTTTTAAGGATTTAACAACTTATGTACGTTACCTTCCAAGGATTTAGCATATTGTAAAATTTAAAAGGGTGTGTATCTCTTCAAGATTTAGCAACTTATGTGTATTACCTTCTAAGGATTTAGCACACTGAAAAATGTAAATTAATGTAAAATATAGTATAAGGGACACCCTATATATGCCCCCCTCCTTATCAAGACTACCCACTAAGTAGGATAAGGAAGAGAAAAGAGGATACCTACTTCACAAGGTAAGGAAATATCTAGTTTAACAATAATATACATAATATATTTAGCGAAGAGTATTGACCCTTACCTCTTAGAACATAGATAATCATGAAATAAATATGTCACTTATGGAAAAAGGATCCTCAAAAAGGAAGAGATCTTATCAACAAGACCCCCACCATAGAGGAGTGCTTAGGATAATGGTGCAGGAGCACCCTTGAGAAGCTAACATGTTTGGTGGTCTCATGTTATTTTGGGTGTGTAAGTGTGTGAAAGACCCTCTTGTAGGGAAATGTAAATACAAAAGGTCATGTGGACCAAGAGTGTTTTAGATAGTTTTCATTTTATGCTTCTGTTTGGTCAAATAGCTCTCTTTGGCTCAATTAAGTGAACTATATCTGATGATGTCATCAAATGGAAGGGTGATGTCATGCATGTACTTAGGGTCCTTGGATACCCTAGGTGGTCTAACTAAGGTTGGATATATTAGATTAGTGTCTAAACACTTGAAAAATGCAAATATTGTAAAAGATGTTAGATGTTGTTATGCAACATTAGCAACTTTTGAAAAGTTGCTGACAACATTTTGTTGTTTTGAGGTTTTCAAAGTTTGAGTTGGAGTTGAACCCTTCCAAGGAGTTAGGCACATGTGTAGTGAGGATATAAGGTGGAAAAACCCTAATTTGGAGGGAGGAAGTCATTTGTACGGATTTTGAACTTTGGAGCCAAGAGCTTTTTATGACAGAACAACAAATTTGAAGAGTTTTTGTGTTTTTTTATGGTGTATGGATTAGTTTCTAGACTATGATCATTTGGTGCCATTGTTGGGAATGTTGTGAAGTGTTCCCATTAGCTAGTTTGATTTGTGATTACTTTTCTTTTGTAGGTTGTAAATTCTTTTGTTACAGATAGCTTGTTGTCCAGTTTTGAGTGAGGAGCAAAGATGTGGACCTAACTCCACTTCCCACCATTGGTTCTGTAAAACCACTTGGGAATGGAGACTAGGTCCATGGAGCTTTGAGAATCTAGAAGGAGGAGTTTTGAGAATGCATGTAGGTATTTTTAGGATCTTTTCCTAGGTGAGCTGAATGAATAGCCCGGTTAGGAAGATCAAGTAGCAGATGGCTTTAAATTGTAGCAGGTTATTTTCATGAGCCAAGTAGGCCATGGATGTCATCTATGATGTTATGTAGGTATTCAGTGATGTGGTGGAGTGCCCAAGACAACAGCTTGCCAAGTTTTGAAGCCAAAGACCTAAAATTGGTCCAAAAACAAGAAAGAAGCCATATTCTAGAAACAGGGTGTACGGACAGTGTCAGACCCTGAGACCTAGAAAATCCTTTTGGGTTTTTTCTTTACTTACAAACTACCAAAAGAGATTTGGGGGTCCTTTGAAAGTTTTGGCCTGAAAAAGTGTTGTCCTACATTTTAGGAGGCCTAATTGGTGGAAAAGGCTACAAGGCCTAGACGATAGGAAGTAAGGAAGCGATGGAGAAATGGCTCAACTTGGTGGCTTCAAACCTAGTTTGCAATCCAAGAATGGAGTTGATTGAAGCGCTGGCCCTTCTATAAATCCAAAACTAAGATTTGGGCTTGGAGTCATTAAGGGAGGAATGTTCTTGTAGAACACAAGAATGGTGAACTTGAAAAGATAGGTAGAGTATTGGTTGGAGGGGAAGAATTGGTTCTTTCCAAGTGTTAGAGGGTGGATTGAGGAAGCCTTAGAGGTCCTAGGAGAGACCTAAGAAGAGTTCAAGTAAGCTCAGAAGGTAACCAAGGAGTCTCCCTATCAGAGTGGTATCAGAGCCCAAGTTCAAGATTTTGGAAGAAGAAGTAGTACAGCTAGTGGATGTTGCAGACCAAAGATTGAAGTGAGGAATCTAGTGCATCTAGCAGGATGGTGACCAATGCTGAATTGGCGAAGAAAGTTGCAGAACAAGAAGAGGATAATAGGTTGCTGAGAGAGAGATTAGCTCAAATGGAGATACTCTTGGATGAAGTCTGAGACAAGGCAGATAGAGTAAAGGAAAAGGTAGACCAAAAGGAAGAAAAAGAAGCTAAGGAGAGGGAGTTGGACTTAGAAGAAGAAGCACCTGCTCCTAAGCCTGTTATACCAAAGGAACCCTTCTTGAAAGCACTTAAAGCCCTAAGTGGGAAAGCTTTGGAGGGTGTGCCATTCTTTAATGGGCAAATGGATGTTGATTTAGTGTTGGACTGGATAGACAGTCTTGAGAACCACTTTGAGTGTGATGGAGTGATAGATGCTCAAAAGTTGAAGGTGGTTAAGTCTAGATTGAGAGGACCAGCACTTACCTGGTGGAAATATGTTCAGAATGAGAGGGAGAAAGAGGGAAAGAGTCCTATTGTGTCATGGAAGGGTATGTTGGCTAAGCTGAAACAAACTTATCTCCCAGATGACTATGAAGTTCAAATGTATAGGAAGAGACAAAACCTTAGACAAAAAGACCTTGAAGTCCAAGCATATACAAAGGAGTTTCAGAAGTTATGTTTAAGGTCCAAGATAGTGGAGGATGAAAGCATCAGATTGGCTAGATATCAAAATGGGCTCAAGTGGTCTATACAAGAGGAGATGAGTCTTGCTACCTTAACAAGTGTGAGACAATGCTACCAAATGGCTCTAAAGATAGAAGAAAAGAGAAAGAGAAAGCATGATCAAACCTCTAGAGGAAGAGGTAGAGGAAAAGAAAATAGAGGAAGAGGCAGCTTTGCAGGCAGTTTTGCACGCAGAGGCAGTGACTATAGGTCTCAAGTTGAAACTAAATTGACTGAGATAGTCAATGAGACCAGTGGTAGAGGCAGCATGAGTAGAGGAAGAGGATTCCAAGGTGGAGGAAGAGGTAGATTTGGAGGTTCAGGCAGAGCCTCACACTTTGCAAACATGAAGTGTTTTCATTGCAATCAACTAGGCCATCCAGCCTATAGATGCCTGGAGAAAGGTTCTAGCTCACATGGTGAGAAAAGAGTAAATTACATTGCTCAAGAGGATAATAACAGTGGTAAGAACCCTAAAATCAACCTTGATTCACAAAGTGGGGAGAATCTTATGATTAGGAGAATACTCATTAAAGAGCCGATCAAAGAAGAAGTCAAACAAAGCAGGGCACTGTTCAGAGTAAAGTGCAAGATTCTTGGGAAAGTTTGCAAGATGATCATAGACTCAGGGTCTACTAATAATATTATCTCAGAGGAGGCAGTCAGAAAATTAGGATTGACAAAAATACTCCATACAAACCCATACATAGTGACATGGTTGAACAAGGGTCAACATGTTCTTGTTAATGAGCAAGCATGGGTTAATTTTTCAATAGGAAGGTATGTGGATAGAATCTTATGTGATGTACTCCCAATGGATGCATGCCATCTACTCTTAGGTAGGCTATGGCAGTTTGATAGGAAAAAAATGCATGATGGAGAGAAGAATTCTTATTCTTTCAAGAAAGATGGGGTCACTTATAGAATTCAGTCACTTGTGGATGATGAGGGGTCTACATTGGCGGAGTATAATGTCTTATTGCAGGGAGGTAAAGAATATTTGTAGATAGTAAAGAGTGAAGAAGGATTAAACTATGCTATCATGTTTAAGCCTAGTGAAGAGAAGAAGATGGAAAAAACACCATTGCCAAGGGAAGTGAAAGAGTTATTGAAAGAGTTTAAAGACATAGTCAGTGATGGAATACCAGCAATGTTACCACCTCCAAGAGACATAAGTCATCAGATTGAATTCATACCCAGAGCATCTCTACCAAACAAGGCTGCATACAAGGTGACTCCTGACCAAAACAAGGAGATAGCTAAACAAGTCCAAGAACTTTTGGACCAAGGCCTAATTAGGCAAAGCATTAGCCCATGTGCAGTACCAGTGGATTTGGCATCCAAGAAGGGAGGCAAGTGGAGGCTTTTTACAGACTCAAGAGCAATTAATAGGATCACTGTGAGATACCAGTTTCCCATTCCTAGGATTAAAGATCTTATGGATTGTTTGGGAGGAGAAAGGTACTACACCAAGTTGGATTTGAAGAGTCGGTACCATCAAATCATAATTAAGGAGGGTGATGAATGGAAGACAACATTCAAGACAACAGAAGGGCTCTATGAATGGTCGGTAATGCCCTTTGTGCTTAGAAATGATCCAAGAACCTTTATGTGATTGATGAACAAGTTGTTGAAGGAGTACATAGGTAGATTTGTAGTTGTGTACTTGGATGACATCCTAATTTTTAGGAAGACAAAGGAGGAACACCACCAATATTTGAAGATTGTGATGAAGAAACTTCATGAGGAGAAGTTGTCCATTAACTTGGAAAAGTGTGAATTTATGAAACCAGAGTTATTTTATCTTGGTTTTGTGGTGTCAAAAGGAACCTTGAAGATGGATCCCAGCAAGGTTGAAGCAATATTGAATTGGCCTACCCCTACATGCAGTTTTGAGGTAAGAAGTTTTCATGGACTTGCACAATTTTATAGGAAGTTCATTAGAGGCTTTAGTGAAATATGTGCACCAGTCTTAGATACAATTAAGGGAGGAGTAAAGAAAAAATTTAAGTGGACTCTAGAGGCTAGTAGAGGTTTTGAAGTATTGAAGAAGAGAGTGGCAACACAACCAATTTTGGTTTTGTCAAATTTTGACAAGTTGTTTACTCTTGAATGTGATGCAAGTGGTATAGTTGTTGGGGAAGTATTGAATCAAGAGAATAGGCTAGTGGCCTTTTATAGTGAGAATTTAAATGAGGCCAAGAAGAGGTACTCTTCTTATGACCTAGAGTTATATGCATTGGTGCAAGCCTTGAGGAAATGGAGGCACTATTTTTTGCCCAAGGAATTTATAGTTTATACTAATAACAAAACTTTGAGTTTTATCAATTCTCGGGAGAAGTTGAGCAACAAACACCTTAAATGGATGGAATATTTGCAGGCCTATACCTTTACTATCAAACATAAGAAAGGGTAGTTTAATAAAGTGGCTGATGCTTTGAGTAGGAGACTCTTGACAGTCCAAGAAGTGCAGTTACAAAGTATAGACATAGAAAGCTTCAAGGAGCTTTATGAAGGTGATGATGACTTCTCAGAAGCATACAAGGTATGTAAAGACTTCAAGAACCATTTCCATAATCAATTTGCAGACTATACAATTTAGAATGATCTCTTGTTTAGAGAAGGGCAGTTATGTATCCCTAAGGGATCTATGAGGGAGAATGTCATTCAAGAGAAACACAATGGCAACTTAAGTGGGCATTTTGGCCTAAATAAGACACGAGAACTAGCGCAAAGGTTCTATTATTGGCCTAGGATGCAGAAGGACATTAGGAAGTATGTGGAGCAATGTTTGATTTTCCAAAAAGCTAAGGGTATCTCATCTAATGCAGGTTTGTATCAGCCCTTGCACATTCCTAATAGGCCTTGGGAATGCATTAGTATGGATTTTATTGTTGGGTTGCCTAGAACTAAGACTGGTCTAGATAGTATATTTGTGGTGGTAGATAGGTTTAGAAAGATGATCCATTTCATTGATTGAAAAACCACCCATGATGCCAGTCATATTGCACATTTTTTCTTTAAGGAAGTGGTCCGAATACATGGTCTACCCATCAGCATAGTATCTGACAGAGATGTCAAATTCATGGGGCATTTTTGGAAGACCTTGTGGTCAAGGTTGGGAACCAATCTATCATTTGGGTCAACCTACCATCCCCAAATAGATGGTCAGACTGAAGTGATCAATAGAGTGATAGGAAATCTCCTTAGGTTCTTGAGAAAGGAGTATGGAGTGATGTGGGATCAGATGTTACCACAGCCTGAATATGCCTACAATGATAGTACAAATAGGACAACAGGCAAAATCCCCTTTGAAATAGTTTATGGGCTGCACCCTAGAGGTGTGTTGGAGTTAAGAAACTTGGAAAATATAGAAGGAAGGAGTGCATATGTCGATGATTTTTCTCAATCCATGAAGGAAGTTCATGAGCAAGTAAAGAAGCAGCTCTAAGAGGCTACACTAAAATTAAAAGCTAGAGTTGATGAAGGAAGAAAAGATCTTCAGTTTTCTATGGGTGATCTTGTGATGGTACATCTCAACAAGTCCAGATTGCAGAAGGGAGTCCCCACTAAGCTGCAAATGAGGAGGATTGGTCCTTGCAATATTCTTGCAAAGTATAGGCAAAATGCCTATAAACTTGACTTGCCAACATAATTGGCAATATCTCCTATTTTTAATGTGCAGGATTTAGTCCAGTATAAAGGACCTACACCAGTAGACAGTGAGTTACAAATTTATGGTAAGGAAATAGCAGTAGATGTTCAGCTTACCCCTACACCAACACCAATAGCAGTGAAGATTTTAGACTCCCGAGTGAAGAAGAAGACTAGACACGGAACATATATGGAGCATCTCATTCAGTGGGTAGGCATGTCAAAGGCTGAGGCTACTTGGGTAGCTAAGAATGAATTTAAGAAACAGGGAGTTGATCCTAAGCTCTTGTCCCCAGAGGTGACATAAGCTCTTAGCCTTGGTAGTATGGTGCAGGAGCACCCTTGAGAAGCCAACATGTTTGGTGGTCTCATGTTATTTAAGGTGTGTAAGTGTGTGAAAGACCCTCTTATAGGGAAATTTAAATACATAAGGTCATGTGGATCAAGAGTGTTTTAGATAGTTTTCATTTTATGCTTCTATTTGGTCAAATAACTCTTTTTGGCCCAATTAAGTGAATTGTACTTGATGATGTCATCAAATGGTAGGGTGATTTCATGCATGTACTTAGGGTCCTTGGATACCCTAGGTGGTCTAACTAAGGTTAGACATATTAGATTAGTGTCTAAACACTTGAAAAATGCAAATATTGTAAAAGATGGAAAATGTTGCTATGCAACATTAGCAACTTTTGAAAAGTTGCTGACAACATTTTGTTGTTTGGAGGGTTTCAAAGTTTGAGTTGGAGTTGAACCCATACAAGGAGTTAGGAACATGTGTAGTGAGGATATAAGGTGGAAAAACCCTAATTTGGAGGGAGGAAGTCATTTGTACAGATTTTGAACTTTGGAGCCAAGAGCTTTTTATGACAGAACAACAGATTTGAAGAGTTTTTGTGTTTTTTTGTGGTGTATGGATTAGTTTTCAGACTATGATCATTTGGTGCCATTTTTGGGCATGTTGTGAAGTGTTCCCATTAGCTAGTTTGATTTGTAATTACTTTTCTTTTGTAGGTTACAAATTCTTTTGTTACAGATAGTTTGTTGTCGAGTTTTGAGTGAGGAGCAAAGATGTGGACCTAACTCCACTTCCCACCATTGGTTCTATATGAAAACTTGGGAATGGAGACTAGGTCCATGGAGCTTCAAGAATATGGAAGGAGGAGCTTTGAGAATGCATGCAAGTATTTTTAGGATCTTTCCCTAGGCGAGCTGAATGAATAGCCCGGTTAGGAAGATCAAGTAGCAGATGGCTTCAAATTGTAGGAGGTTATTGTCATGAGCCAAGAAGGCCATGGATGTAATGTGTGATGTTATGTAGGTATTAAGTGATGTGGTGGAGTGCCCAAGACATTAGCTTACCAAGTTTTGAAGCTAAAGACCTAAAACTGGTCCAAAAACAAGAAAGAAGCCATATTCTAGAAATAGGGTGTACGGACAGTGTCAGACACTGAGACCTAGAAAATCATTCTGGGTTTCTGCTTCACTTACAGATTGCCAAAAGAGATTTGGGGGTCCTTTGAAGGTTTTTCCCTAAAAAAGTGTTGTCCTACATTTTAGGAGGCCTAATTGGTGGAAAAGGCTACAAGGCCTAGAAGATAGGAAGTAAGGAAGCAATGGAGAAATGGCTCAACTTGGTGGCTTCAAACCTAGTTTGCAATCCAAGAATGGAGTTGATTGAAGCCTTGGCCCTCTTGAAAATCCAAAACTAAGATTAGGGCTTGGAGTCACTAAGGGAGGAATTTTCTTGTAGAACGCAAGAATGGTGAACCTGACAAGATAGGTAGACTCTTGGTTGGAGGAGAAGGATTGGTTATTTCCAAGTGTTAGAGGGTGGATTGAGGAAGCCATAGAGGTCCTAGGAGAGACCTAAGAAGAGTTCAAGTAAGCTCAAAAGGTTACCAAGGAATCTCCCTATCAGAGTGGTATCAGAGCCCAAGTTCAAGATTTGGGAAGAAGAAGTAGTGCAACTAGTGGATGTTGTAGACCAAAGATTCAAGTGAGGAATCTAGTACATCTAGTAGGATGGTGACCAAAGTTGAATTGGCCAAAAATTTGAAGAACAAGAAGAGGATAATAGGTTGCTGAGAGAGAGATTGGCTCAAATGGAGATACTCTTGGATGAAGTATGAGACAAGGCAGATAGAGTAAAGGACAAGGTAGACTAGAAGGAAGAAAAAGAAGCTAAGGAGAGGGAGTTGGACTTATAAGAAGAAGTACCTGCTCTTGACTCTATTATACCACAGGAACCCTTCTTGAAAGCACTTAAAGCCCTAAGTGGGAAAGCTTTGGAGGGTGTGCCATTCTTTAATGGGAAAATGGATGTTGATTTAGTGTTGGACTAGATAGATAGTCTTGAGAACCACTTTGAGCGTGATGGAGTGACAGATGCTCAAAATTTGAAGGTGGCTAAGTCTAGATTGAGAGGACCAGCACTTACCTGGTGGAAATATGTTCAGAATGAGAGGGAGAAAGAGGGCAAGAGTCCTATTGTGTCATG
>MU225815.1:1818899-1867818 GCA_018584345.1 Thuja plicata | reverse complement strand
ATCCATAAAACATATAAAAATAGATGGTTTTCTAATCTCATAAACATATAAATGATAACCATAAATGAGCATATCAGTCATATCATCATCCACAAAATATAAATGTAAATGTATAGTTCTAACCATCCTAATAAAATGTCCAAGTCAAAAGTCCAAGTATCACCATAGGAGAGGGTATTACAGGCACAAAAGATTGTGTCATGTGAATTTTGACAACATGATAAAGATAAGCAACAAAAGGAATGTATGAGGCTTACCGAGCATGACTAAGCCCGAGCATATCGTATGCAAGAATTGTCAAAAAGGTAAGATGAAAAAGTTTAGTTTCAAGAGTAAAACCCATACACCTAATGCGATTCTAGAATTAGTCCATATAGATCTATGTGGACCCATGAGGAAAAAGAGATACTATGGAGATAGGTGTTTTATTCTCTTTGTTGATGATTATTCTAGAATGATGACAGTCATGTTCTTAAAAGATAAATTAGAAGCATTCAAGATGTTTAAATGGTATAAGGCTATGGTAGAAAACAAAGTGAAAATAAATTGAAATTCTTAAGGTCAAATAGAGGAGGGGAATTTACTTCAGATGAATTCACTAACTATTACAATGAACATGGAATTAAAATACAGGTTTCTGCACCAAGAACACCACAACAAAATGGAATTGCTGAAAGGAGAAACAAATCAGTTGTTGATTGTGAAAGAAAATTAATGATTGAGAAAAAAATCACTCAAACTTTATGGAGGGAAGCTGTCAGTACTACTGTCTACACATTAAACATAGTAGAATTGAAGACACCCTATGAGCTTTGGTATGGTCATACACCCAATGTAAGTTACTTCAAAATCTTTGGTAGTTAATGTTATATTTTGAAGGATGATAGAAATGGAAAAATTGACTCCAAAAGTGATGAAGGTATCTTTCTAGGGTATTCAACCAAAAGCAAGGCTTATAAATGTCTAAACAAGTCATCTAACCAAATAGTTGAAAGTACAAATGTGAAAATAGATGAATTTGTAGAAAAGAATGATACAGAAAGCATAAAAGAACTAGAGGAATACAACAAGTTTGTTTATACAGAACCTGACACTCTACTTGAGCAACAGTGTATCGCTCTCGAGTAATAGAACATTGCACCCAAGCATCAGGCTACAATTACCAAAAATTAGGAAAATCCTCAAGATGATATTCTGAACAATGGAGATCAGAACAAAGGTCAAGGAGATGATCAGAATGACAAACAAAGGGAGGAACCAAAAATTTCCAAGTATGTCAGAAGACATCATCCATAGAATCAAATCACAGGAGACAAAAAGGCTGGAATGAGAACAAGAAGTAAGTCACTAAACACTAGATGTTTACTGAACCGCCTCACAATAGGTACTTAGTAATCATGCCCAAAGACTCTCTTAGGAATAGTTTATTCAATCTAAGGATTACTTCTCCCACCATGAGGTGCATTTAATTTGTCAACCTAGGGATGTATACTTGAAATGGTACGGCACATTATGTGCACTAAGTCCCTCAAAGAGTCATTATACTTATGCTGGAGGAAGGTAAAATGCATGAAATAAATCTACACTAGTGCTGCAGGAAACTAAACACACTTACTCCTTATTGAAATGAATGCTGAAAATTGTAAACTCTACTTAAGCCTATTCTTTCAACCTAGAGCATTCACTATAACTATCCTTGCAGGTGCTATAGGAACATTCACAAAGTACAATGCTACAGGAAGAAACCATAATATTCTAGCTAAAATGCTGGGAATGCTAAAATTAAATCTACTCTACTCTATTCTAATCCACCTTCCAAGTGGGCCCCCTTAGTCAGCTTCTGCTAATCTACTAACATAGAAGGTAAATCAAAAATCACTTCATTATATTTCAAGAACTGATTACATAAGAATGATACATAAAACTGGAAAATAACTTGCTGTGCAAGATGTAACAATGTATTCCCCAAAAAATTCTGAACTTACAAACTAACAGTCAAATCACTATAAATAGAGGATCAACACTTTATTCCAAAACAAAAAAGAAAATATTTGACTAAAATCACGCCAAAGAAGAAAGGGAAATGTAACAGCCCATGACATGTGCAATAAAGTTTGGGCAACCAACTCAACATGATGACGAGTGTAGAGGGAATATAGCAGCGCTACATTCCTGCATTCCTGGAACAGTGGCTCCTCTTTTGTAGTAGGCATGTCTTCTGGTGCCATGATGGTTACCCATCACAGCTGGACCTCAACGTTCTCTTTTAAATTCCATTGACCACTCTCAATCTGCTCCTACTTCCTGACAGGTAAGTTATCATGCAAAAATATTCATACAAGTAAACTTAATCAAATTGATCTAACTATTAGAACACACATTCTGATATCTATATGAAATACTACAATATATATATATATATATATATATATATATATATATAATATTGGAAAAACATGACATAACTATCTACCCATGGGTTTGATGGTTCTAACTATACTTTAACACAAGTTCAATTGATTATTAGCCCATAATTTTTTTGGTAATACTTAAAATAGAGTATTAAGATCAATATAATAGAGATAATAAATGGTCTCATCATCTTCCCCTGGTAAGTTGAATTCTTGTCCTCAGGCATTGCATCTTCTGGTAGTTACTTGAAAATCACCCACCTCTGTCCTTCCTCAGCTTTAGCTCTTGAAAGTGTAATAGAATCCTCTTGTCTTTTCCCAGACATCCATTTTGTGATCCTCCTACAACCAGTCAAGCCTTTCAGCATTGATGTCATAAAGGGGCCAAAGGAGCATAGGTGGCTGGATGGTAAGTGGAAACTAGAGTTCTTCTCTAATTTGTCTACCCAGCTGCATGTATTTTGGTGCTCTGTGAATGGATTCTTGGAGGTTGATAGGGCTGTGTGGCTCTGACCTCTTAAATTCTTTGGGTAATCTACTCCACCTGCTTCTGGCACTAGCCAGGGCTCTCTAAAAGATAAAGTAAGACATGCCATCATAATCTACATAGACCTCTATTCTGATCCCAAAAATTTTCTTCCTTGTTTCCTCTTTGACTTTTCCATAGGTCAGATTGAACCAATCTCTAAGGAGTACATCTAGTTTTCTTCTCTCTGCCCTCAATGGTAGTGGTTCTATTTCTCCCAATCCTTGTAATTTTCTAGCTGTCTTTTATAATTGGCCTCATTGTGCATCCAGGACATTAATGCCCTCAGGTTTACATCCCCTATGTAAAGTAGAGGGTTCCACTCAATTTCTATAGGGATAATGAAGTTATGTATATATAGTTCACAAAGTAAGTTTTGTTTCCATGAGGGAAGGGTCTGGTATAGGCCATAAAATTCTTGATCTATTTTAAACTCAGAGTCTATGTCTTTAAGGGTCATCATTAAGTGGAATAAGATGAATTGTTCTTTCACTTAGATGACATAAACCCTAGGTGGTGACCTACAAGTAATTATTTGATTATCCAACTTAAGGGCATGATCCATCATTTGTTTTTGTCTTGCCAATTGCTCTTTTAAATCTGCAATCTCCTCCCCTTTCTCTGTTATTACCTTCTTCATTTTATTTTTCTCTTCTCCCCATAAGGTTGTTGTCAAAATATACTTATTATATAATCCAAAGAGAAGCATCTACAAAGTGATTGGGCCATAATCTTGTGCCTGGTTATTTTGCCTCCTCTATTCCTTCCATGATTGTTATAAGAAACTTGTTAACCAGGTTCTTTTATAGGGAACTAGGGTTGTCTCTGAGTAGGCTGACTGATGAGTTATTGAGGCATCCTCCTCATTTTTGTCTGAGATATCCTGATGACTTTCTTGGGGGTTATTTTGGCATACATCAGATTCAGCTTCACATGTCTCTTTTGGATTTTGAGAAATGTTTGGAATTTTAGACTGATTTGGGGAATCATCCAGAATAATTTGTACATGAGGCTCTTCATCATATTGCTTGGGGGAATGGTGGCTTTCTGAGGATACTTTAGTGAGATGTCCTCTCATTCTAGGGCTTCTTTGCATAAGGGTTTCTTCAATCTCCACAACCTTTTTCTTAATAACCTTCTTCAGTTTCTCTACTGCAGGAGTAACTGCTGCAGAACCAACTTTCTTTTCTTCCCTTTTGAGGCTATAGGGTTTTGTGGCTTGGTTGCAAGAATGGATGTCTCTCCCTCTAATTTTCATTTTCCTTTTGTTTGAGTAGAAGTAGGTACATTTCTCATATGAGTAGGCTAAGGCATACTTTCTTGCAGATTTTTAGTTTCTGTCCCTTGGGTGTCTTGCTCAACAACTGGGCCAATGGGTATTGCATCATCATGGCTAGATTGCACACTAGGGTTAACCTAATGTTGTAGGTTTTATGTTGGAAAAATTCTAACCATGTCAAAAGAGAGACATCCCTAAGAGATTTATCTATTAAAAATTTAATTAGGGCATGGTAGGTGACATAATTGACATTTCCTTTCTAGGTTTCCTCAGCATTGATGCATAACATATTGTAAAAGAAATTGGGAACATTCATTGAAAGATTATGCCTTATGTAACTAAGTAATTTAAAATTATGTGCGTGAAAATTAGAAAATATTCTTTCATAGGTAAAATACTTGATAATATGCATGGCCAACTCATTATATGGCAGAGGAATAGACATTCTTTTGCACCCTTGCTTGGTAATCTCCAGAGGAGGGTCACTTGGTAGGGTAAACTGGGCCCTAGCTGATCTGGCATCATGCACATTAGGGTAGTGCTCCCCAACCATTGGTACCCCGATTAGTTATGCTATCCATTCTTCTATGCTGACCAGTGTCAATCCCCATACTGTTGCTTTCCCTTCCTCAAATGTATTTGCAAATTCAGCTGCTGCGTCTTCATCAAACTCTGTTAATTTCAAGAAATATCTTAACTAGCCACATGCATTAAACCTCCTTACTACTTCAACATGTGAAAGTAATAAACCATATACTACTAGCTCATGTCTCTACAACTTCCCTCCCATTTGTGCTTGCTGATTTTTTCAATTTGTCTTTCTTCGGTATTTGATAAATGTGTTATACCTCTTTTTGCTTCAGACTACTCATTTTAAAACTAGGGACCTTCTTCTGCATTCCTCTGTTATTCTTAGCATGAACAATGGTGATGTGTTTTAATAGGAGAAATTATATCTCTTACTACAAGTTTCCACATAATTTAATTGTTGGTCACATCAAGTATAATAATCAGAGATAATTTGGGAATAAAGGTAAGATAGTTGTGCGATATAGCAACGTGATTTTAATGAGACAAGGGAAAAGTACAGATTTGAGGTGACATTAAATATTTTAGGAGTAAATAGAAATGACATTTTAGGAATTATTACAATTCCCTCCCCCCTATGAAACATTGACAATTGTCCCGTCTTGGCATACTTGGAACGAGGTATGAAACTGGCTTAATGCCGCAATGAAACATTTATTGCAGTACTAGATATAATCATCGAAATCTATGTGCTAAAAAATGAAAAAATTTGAAAAGCTTATACCTATCATTCTATCATTACACATGCCAAAAAAAGGTGGTGAGAGTGGAACAATGGTGGTGGTGGCTTGTGTTAGCGTACTTGGCTCTTATTTGAAGCAAAGAAGTGGAAAATGGTGATGACGTGGAAGGTGGATGGGTGGAAGATAAAGAAATGAAATGAGTTGGAAAGAAGAATTTAGAAAGTGAGTGGAGAAGTGAACTTCATGTAAACATGAAGCTTTTATTATGGAAATAATTGAAGGAATTCTATTAAATATTTGTAGGAAGAAGGTTTGCACCCTCTTTTGCAGGAAGTGTTACTTGTTGCTCTTTTGAAACTTGTTGTCAGAATTGCTGCAGGAAGTCTTGTTTTGTTTGAGGCTGGTGATACAACTTTAGCTGATGTCCATTGAATAATAGCTTGAAGTATATTGGGTCAATTGTAGTCAAATAGATGGCTGCATTGGTGAAGACATGGTTTATTTCATATGGGCCCAACCATCTTGTCTACAGCTTGCCCGATATTTCTTTGAATCTAGAATCATACAGTAATGCCCAATCACCAATTTGAAACTGCTTGCTCTTGATATATGAGTTGTGCCACTTTTTCCTTTTATTCTAGACTATTTCAGTGCACTCTAGGGAAGATTTGCACATTTCATCCAAGGAATTGAGATGCAACAATTGCTCTTTCTATGCTGCAGGAAGATCAATATTCAATTCCAGTGTTGTTCACAAACTTTTGTGTTCAAATTCAATTGGTAGCATTACTGCTTTTCCATATAATAGCTCAAATGAAGTGAACTCTGTGGTGGTTTTCTAGGTTATTCTATATGCCCAGAAGACTTCTGATAGTCTACTGCTCCAATCTCAGCTGTGCAAATGAACTATTTTTTTTAAGATGGCTTCAATTTCCTGATTTGTAACTTCGGCCTGTCCATTGGCCTAGGGATGATAGGGGCTTGACTTTAGATGTCTGATATTATGTTCCTTCATGAGCTCTATTACCAGAATAGAAGTGAATTTAGTGCCTTGGTCAGTAGCAAGTTCCCTTGGTACTCCATATCTGGTGAAAATTTTTTTATACAAAAATTCTGCAACCTTATGATCCCGGGCATGCTTCATGGCTTTTACTTTGACCCATTTGGTTAGATAATCAATGTAAACCAGGATGTAGAAATTCCCATTGGATGGAGGGTCTATTGGAATAATGAAGTCCATGCCCCATTTGTCAAATAGTGTTACCACCACCTGTGGATTGAGGGGCATTTCATATGATCTTGTTGGTCAGCCCATTCTCTGTCATTTATCACATTTTCTTATGTAACTAGCTGCATCCTTGTGAAGTGTAGGCCAGTAGTATCCATTTGTTAAAATATTCAGGGCAATCTTTTTTATTGCAAAGTTTCCCCTACATGGCTAATTATGACATCCATGAAGAATGTCATATGTCTCATCTTCTCGCACACATCTCCGCATTACTTGGTCAGGTCCAGTGTTAAATAGTGTGTTATCAATCCAAGAGAAGTGGACGGTTTTTTCTACAAGAAGTCTCCTATCCTTATAAGAGAAATGTGTTGGCATTTTGTTAGCTTCAAGGTAATTAGCTATATCAGTGTACCATGAATTTTGGACAATAATATGAAATAAATACTCATCCAAAAATGCATCATCTATCAGAGTAGTATCTTCTTCAGCATGGTGGATTGTAGATAGATAATCAACTACCTCATTCGCCTTCCCTAGCTTGTCAATGATGGTAATGTAAAATTCTTGCAAAAGAAGAAGCCATATTGCTAGCCTACCTGTAATGGCAGGTTTGTTCATGAGATACTTAATTTCTGCATGGCCAGTATGAACAAAGATGGGATAAATGGTTATATAATGGTGGAATTTGTTCAGAGCATAAACTACTGCTAGTAATTATTTTTCAGTCATGGTATAGTTTAACTCTGGTCCATGGAGGCTCTTGCTAATGTAGTAAATTGCATTTTCAAGGTTACTAGACTTTTGTCCTAAGACAACACCTATAACATATTCAAAAGCATATGTATGTATGTGAAATGGAAAAGACCAGTCAGGGCCCCTAAGTATTGGTGCAATTGTCAAAAGTGACTTGAGCTGCAGGAAGGATTCATCACAGTCCTTTGTCCAAGCAAATTTGGCCTCTTTGGTAAGAAAAGTATACAAAGGACTAGCTATTTGACTAAAATTTTGGATAAACCTCCTATAATAGCCAACATGTCCTAGGAAAGTTCTAACATATTTTTGCTTAGTAGGGATAAGTACTGTGAGAATTACCTCTATTTTTGCAGGGTCTACCTGGATTCTAACTTCTGAGATAAAATGTCCTAGCACTACACCTTCTTGCATCATCATAAAGTATTTCTCACTTTTGAGAGATAGGTTGTGTTATTGACATCTAATTAGTACTTTTCCAAGTTCTTCAGGGCTTCCTCAAAGGTGATACCAAATGTAGTGAATTCCTCCATGTATATTTCTATATAATCATGTGATATGTCAGCAAAGATGCTGATTACAACTCTCTAGAAAGTAGCTGGTGCATTGCATAAGCCAAATGGTAACACTGAATAAGCATATGTTCCCCAAGGGAATTTGAATGTGGTATTCTCCCGATCTTCTAGAGAAATACTGATCTAATTGTAACCACTGTATCCATCCAGAAAGGAGAATTACTTCTTACCAGCCAAAGTGTCCAGAACTTGATCAATAAATGGTAAGGGAAAATGATCTTTCTTTGTGGCATTATTCAATTCCTGGTAATCCACACATATTATCCATTTACCTCCCTTCTTGGGTACAATGACCAAAGGTGATACCCACTTGCTATCAGAGATTGGATAGATGAAACCAGCATCCAACAATTTTTGCAATTCTATTTTGACTATTTCTTGCAAGGATGGGTTTATTCTTCTTTGAGGTTGACAGAGTGGTAGAGTGCCATCACTGATATAGATCCTATGGGTGTAGAGTTTAGGTTTTAGACCTATCATATCTCCATAATCCCAAGCAAAGGATTTTTCATGCTTATGCAGGAGTTTGGTTAACAATGCCAATTGTGGTGGTGACAACTTATTGTCTACATGGAGATTGTGACCAGGGGAAAGTTCCACGGTAGTTGTTAGCTCTACCATTGACACTTTAGGTACTAGGCTTGTAGCTACTTCACATGGAAGTAATTGATTGATTATCTCAGGGCTTGCTGGAAAGACACAATCCTCATAGGTACATAGCTATAAAACAAAACTTTCAGAAACAACTTTTGCTACTACACACTCATTAGAAAAAATAATTTGTATCACATCATCTTCTTCTTGCATTTTTAGAAAATATTGTCTGTGTAACATCATGAGCTGAGAAAGAGAGTTGAGATCTTCTTCCTCATCTCCCAAATCTGGCCAAATAGGATCTCCCAAGTTTGGCTGGGGTTGGTTAGGAGGATACAGTGCTACCTTCTTTATTGCTTAACCATTTGAAATTTTCATGTTTCCTGATCTATAACTAATTTTAGCATCGGTGGTGGCTAACCAGGGTCTCCCTAGGATGACTGGATAGCCAACAAAGTTTACTTTAGGTGATAAGATGAGAAAATCAACATGGTATTCCCATGTATCCAAGGTGACTACTATATCCTCTATGAGACCATCTGGAGTGACAGTTGAACTATCAGCAAGTTGTAACACTATTGGAGTTGTTCTTAAGCCCTCTATACTTAACCTATGCATTGTATCTTTGGTCATTACATTTATGGCTACTCCCAAATCAACTAAAGCATTTTTCACAGACTATCCATTAATTATCAAATCAACTACTGAGCTTGCAAGGTCTGAATACTTGGGTATAACTACCTTTCCCAAGATGATATCCACAAGTTGCCCTATAACATGGACTATTTGAGGGTCCTTCTTCTTCCTTCCAGGCTTTTCAAGGCATGCTTCCTTAATAGTTTTTCCATAGAGAGGAACATCTTTGATAGCTTGGAACAAATGGATTTGGATGTGCATGTTTTTCAGTTGCTCAATAATATCAAACGCCATTTCTTCTTGGGATATAGGTTGTTCTATGTTAAGCCTATGTGGAAAAGGAGGATCAAATGAGGTGTGAACATTAGTTTTGCTGGATATATCAGTTGATTGGGTGGTATTTTGTAGTGTAGATTCTAGAAGTGGCATTGATGCTATAGGAGTGTCTGCGAATTCCATGATAGTAGGATGTTCAGGTGCAGGCAGAGTGGTACCAGACCTCAAATGGATATCAGATATCTCTAGTGCATAGGCAGGTTACTATTGAGTATCAGTGGTATACATTGGTTGCTATTTTTGCTTGTTGTTAGGATTAGGCTGCGGCTGAGTAGGTAATTGGGTTGGCTTTGGATTAGGACTGGTGGCTGTAGGGGGTGGCATTATTGCAGGTGGAGGCACTGGAGGTGGTAACTGTGGAAAAGAAGGATTTTGGTTAGGCCACTGTGGAGGCCCCCTCCATTGGTTATTTTGCTTCCAATTCCCTTGTGGTGGTTGCCATTGATTTAGAGGCTGAGGCCACTAGTTATTTTTCTGGTTAGGCCAGTGGCTATTTTGTTGGTTAGGCCACTGGTTATTTCAGGCAGGCTGAGAGTACTAAGAAGGATTCTGATAAATTTGGTTTTGCCATTGATTACTATAAGGATTGGAAAATTGCAAAGGGTCCTGAGGCATACCTTGTCTTGAATCCCATGGTCAACATTGAGAAACAAACAACACTTGCTCATCGTCTCCTTCTATCTTCGTGTACTCAGTAGGAAAATGTTGTTTCTCTAGGTTCGCTAACAACTTGCATCTGTAGTCTTTCTTTTGTTTACGACAGTGAGGACAGTACTCAGCTAACTACAATTCAACATCTGCATGATTCTTCTTGGTAGTCATGGTGTCAAGATGTGTAGCAACATCATTAATGATGTCTTTCTTGAAATCTGCAAGCAATTTAGATATCTCCATCTTGGAAATTCCCAAACTGATCCCTTTAGTGACTATGGACTGATATCCTCTACCTTTCTTCATAGTTGATCTGGAATAGTTGAGACAAATTTTCTTGAGGTCATCCCAAGAAGATTGGGATATGTCTCCACCAGCCATGAGGTCGAGTGCTTCCAGATAGCTATTGTTTACTCCTCTTAAGAAGACTAGTTTCTATGAATCCTTTGCCAGCACATGTTGGGGATTCTTTTGCATTGTGTACAATAAACGTGAAACATAATCCTCCAAGGTTTCATCCTCCTTTTGTGACATTCAAAATTTTTTGTCTCCCCTTAGGTCACTCCCCTTGCAATACTCTTTGTATTTCTGCAGAAAAAAAGTCTGCATCTCATCCCAGGTGCCTGCTACATTGGCTCCTAAACCCATGAACCATCGTAAGACTTACTCTTTCAGTGTTGCTGGAGATATTTTGAGCTTGTGGGAATCAGTTTTATAGTCAAAGCTACGATAGAGGATATCTAACTCAAACAAAAATGTGTTAGGATCTTCGGTTATCAGGCCATAAAACTTTGGAAGTGCAGTAGTGGGTATATTTTTGAGATTTGCATGGTTTATAAGGCTTAGAAGAGGAAATAGGAAAGTAGGTTACGCCATTACTGGAGGTATTTGGAACTAGATTTGTTGCTAGAAAGGAATATTAGCTACAAGATTGTTAACAATAGGTGCATTTGGGCCAGAATTATCGAGAAAGTTGGCCAAAATTTCAGCAAAAGCTCGCTGACCACTTATATCAAAAGGCTCTACTCCAGAGGAAGATGCTACAGGAAATTTAGGACTTGCATCAACAAAAGGTAACTCAACTTCTTTAACTTCTTCGTTCAAATTTCCAGACTCTCCTAGAAGAAATATTCCATATTCATCTCATCTCTTTCCTCTTCGATGCAGGCAAATGAATTCTTCACACTTGTGAAGAAAATTTAGGACTACAAACCACTATCTAAAAGCTAGCTAGAAATGAAAAAGATGACTCAGAAAGGTTCTTAGCTTGACACCCTCCCTGACAATGGTGCCAAAAATGAACCGCCTCACAATAGGTGCTTAGTAATCATGCCCAAAGCCTCTCTTAGGAATAATTTATTCAATCTAAGGATTACTTCTCCCACCATGAGGTGCATTTAATTTTTCAACCCAGGGCCATATACTTGAAATGGTACGGCACAGTATGTGCACTAAGTCCCTCAAAGAGTCATTCTACTTATTCTGTAGGAACGTAAAATGCATGAAAGAAATCTACACTAGTGCTATAGGAAAGTAAAAACACTTACTCCTTACTGAAATGAATGCTGGAAATTGTAAACTCTACTTAACCCTATTCCTTCAACCTAGAGCATTCACTATAACTATCCTTGCAGGTGCTACAGGAACATTCACAAAGTACAATGCTACAGGAAGAAACTGTAATCTTCTATCTAAAATGCTAGGAATGCTGAAAGTAAATCTACTCTACTCTATTCTAATCCACCTTCCAAGTGGGCCCCCTTGGTCATCTTCTACTAATCTACTAACATAGAAGGTAAACCAAAAATCACTTCATTATATTTCAAGAATTGATTACATAAGAATGATACATAAAACTAGAAAATAACTTGCTATGCAAGATGTAAAAATATATTCCCCAAAAAATTCTAAACTTACAAACTAGTAGTCAAATCCCTATAAATAGAGGATCGACACCTTATTCCCCAAAAAAAGAAGAAAAGATCTAATTGAAATCATGCTAGAGAAGAAAGGGAAACGTAACAGCCCATGACATGTGCAATAAAGTTTGGGTGACTAATTCAACATGATGATGAGTGCAGAGGGAATATAGCAATGCTACATTCCTACATTCCTAGAACAATGGCTCATCTTTTATAGTATCCATGTCTTCTAGTGCCATGATGGTTACCTATTGCAGATGGACCTCAATGTTCTCTTTTAAATGCTGTCGACCACTCTCAAGCTGCTCCTACTTCCTAGTAGGTTAGTTATCATGCAAAAATATTCATACAAGTAAACTTAATCAAATTGATCCAAATATTAGAACACACATTCTAATAGCTATATGAAATACTGCAATATATATAATATTGGCAAAAAATGACATAACTATCTACCCATGGGTTTGACGATTCTAACTATACTTTAACAAAAGTTCAACTCATTAAAAGCCCACAAATGTTTTGGTAATACTTAAAACAAAGTATTAAGATCAATATAATAGAGACAATAAATGGTCTCATCATTTACTTTGTGATTTTGAGCCTAAATATGTTAATACTGCACTTGAGAATGAAGAATGGGTCAGTGCGATGAATGAAGAAATAGAACAGATTGAGAAGAACAACACATGGACACTAGTACCGAGACCATATGACAAGAATGTCATTGGTACCAAATGGATATTCAGAAATAAGCTGAATGAGAATGGAGAAGTCACAAGAAACAAAGCAAGGTTAGTATGCAAGGGATATGCAAAAGAAGAAGGTATTGATTATGGAGAAACCTTTTCACCAGTTTCTATACTAGAAGGAGTTAGAATCTTACTTGCTTATGCTACATTTAAAGGATTCAAGGTATACCAGATGGATGTCAAATCTGCATTCCTAAATGAAATACTAGAAGAAGAGGTATACATTGAACAACCAGAAGGGTTTGTTGATCCAGATAAGATAAACATGGTATGTAGACTACATAAAGCCTTTTATGGATTGAAAAAAACACCTAAAGATTTGTATGAAAGACTTCACTCCTATCTCATTAGCATAAAATTTGTTAGAACAAGTGAAAATAACAATCTGTACTTAAAAGAAGATATGATTGTAATATTCTAATTGCTTAAATTTTTGTTGATGATATCATTTTTGGGGGAAATGAATTGTTATGCAAATCCTTTGCTAATGAAATGAGCAAGGAATTTGAAATGTATATGTTTGGGGAGATCAAATTTTTTCTTTCTCTACAAATTCTTCAACAAGATACATGCATATATATCACTTAGTCCAAATACATCAAGGAAGTGCTGAAGATATTCAAGATGGAAGATTCCAAACCAGTTAGAACACCTATGGCTACTGGATGTAAGCTAACAAAAGAAGACAAATATAATGAGGTAAATCTAACCTTATATAGATCAATGATTGGAAAACTAATGTATGTTGTTCATACAAGACCAGATATAGCACATGCAGTTGGAATGATTGCAGGATTATTTGCTAATTCCAGAGAATCACATATGACTACTGTCAAGAGAATTCTGAGATATCTGAAGAACATCGAGGAGTATGGCTAATGGTATAAAAGAGAAGGAAAATTTGAGCTACAAGTCTATACAGATGTTGATTGGGCTGGAAACATTGATGACTAAAAGAGCACAACTGGAGGAGCATTATTCATGGGTGATAGACTTGTCACATGGATAAGCAAGAATCAAGCATGCATCTCTTAGTCTACTGTAGAAGCAAAGTATGTGGCTGCTGCTACAAATTTCTCCAATATTGCATGGATCAAACAGTTACTGGAAGGTATAAATATGAAGATTCTTGAACTAGTAATTATCTATTGTGATAATACTAGTGCAATTAACATTTCTAAAAATCCAGTCATGCATGCTAAGACTAAGCATATTGCTATCAAATATCACTATCTGAGAGAACAAGTGCAATAAAATGAGGTGAAATTGGAATATGTTCAATCAAAGGAACAATTAGGTGATATATTCACCAAGCCATTACCGAAGGATACATTTGAGTACCTGAGACAAAGACTAGGGGTCCAACCCTTGTCTATCGGTCAGTAAGCTGACTAGGAGGATTCATCAACCTAAACATATTCTGAAGCTCATTCATGTTGATGCAAACACCGATATGAACAACAAAAGATACCTCTTTACATAGTAAGGTACAAGTATGCACCAAATACCAGCGACATTGTAATGCTAATGGATAGGGAAATTCAAGGAATATATTATATAAAGGGATGGAACATGATATAAATGATTTTTGTTTGGCATTGTTGTCAAAGGGAGAGATTTTTCATTATCATCAGGGAGAGATTTGGGAGAGATTATCTCATTCATCAGAAAATATTATATCATTATCCATGAAGTGAAATTCTCGAGAATCAGATGGAAGAGTTAATCAATTTTTAAAGGGAGAGAAATTGATTACATATGAAATATCCATCTAAGGGAGAGAAGTAACAAAGAGAGAGAGTCCATACAAGAGATAAAATTGCTATCAAAGGAAAAAGAGATTATCAAGAAGAGAAACAGTCAAGGAAGAGCACATATTAGAACAGAGACATTAGATGCTACATCTATCTAGTGAAGGGATTGAAGATTAAAGACAACCATTCTGCACGAAACAAATCAAAGCTATTTTTGAGCTTACCAAAAGCCAAACATTTGTAATAGTTACATTAGGAAAGCTTGATGAAAATGTTATATTTCATATTGTATTAGTAGTAGTATAGTATGATAATGTAGTATGTTGCCATCAATGCCAAAGGGAGAGATTGACGACATGTAACTGATTGAATGTTTGAAGATGTTAAGTTGATCACCGAAATGCACAAAGATAATGCAAGACATTAAATTAGTTAAATGGATTGTATTATCATTGATCTCAACTTGATATAATCTAATTAGTTATAATCAAAGTGTCAAAGACTTCAGAGAATAAGAGAGATAAATATTATGCCTTTAGTAATGCATAAAAGACAATCATTCTCTAAGTGACTTCAAACACCGATGGCTAGTGGAACCCGACAGACAAAGATCATCGAAAGTCAAGCCATAGTGATGCCTGAGAAAGAACATCGAAGAGAAGAATCACAAGCATAACAGATGGCTGGAATCATAGTGTAAACCAAAAGAGAAGCCCAAGGAGAACTGGAGTGTTGACTGAAGCTATCAAAGAGTTCAAACACCAAAATTAACTTGAGTTTAGAAATGACAAAATATCTATTTGATAGAGCTAAATATGGACTTAACTGGTAGTTATCATTGTTTTCATCAACAAGATAAAGCCAGAGATAAGTAAAAAATTTAAAGTTGTTTTGTCCAGTTGGCAAGAAGATCTTTGTGAGATAAAACAAGAGTTTTTCTTTAAATCTGATTGGCTAAGATTGCGGATCACGCCAAGATCAATAAAATCAAGAACCTAAACAATGGTGATATCATGTCTATAAAGAGACAACTTAATTCATTACGAATAAAGGGGATTGAATGAAAAAGAGGATGCTGAAGAGAAATTGATGAAGAACAACTTCATATAGTCCTAATCAATTAAGCTGAGGAAAGAGCTAAAGTTTTCTGCAAACACCGAGCAACAGAGCATAGCATCACCGAGTAGAACTAAAGTGGAGAAAAGGTGTTAAACGGGATATATTGATCAGATTAGTTTTATGAGCTTACAATAGATCTGAAAATTTGCAAGTATAAGTTGTATATGTGAGCAGATCATACTATTTCAGTTTAACCATTGATTCAGAAAGTCTCTTAACTGAGTGGGATTTAAAGATCCTTTCTATATTGAGATACATCCCAAGGAGTCTCAAAAATTTTGATCATGAAGATAGAATGAGATGCCAGATACCTATTGACAGGCCAAGAGAGTCTTTGATGAAGGAAGGTAGCATAGAGATGCCCAATATCAAGTGACAGACTAAAATTTTAAATCCTCTAACAAGGTCACACCTAACAGTGTGTTTGTAACCTTTAACAGGGTTGGCTCTTCACCGAGCTCACTTCCGAAGAGTGAAAATTTTGGGTTATCGGTCCCAAGTGGTTTATCCCTTAACAGGGTTTCCATGTTAAAAATCCATGTGTCAATGTGTTTATGAGTCATTACTTTAGTGTTTTGCATTACACATAGCTAATTTGGATTGATTGGTATACTCTAGATAATTTATTGTTTTTTGGTAAATTAATAGACTGCTATTCGGTAAACATACAGAATAAGGTTTAACAAAGAATTCTGAGTAGTAGTAATTTGATAAGTATAATTGAAGGCATTCATCTTATAGGACTGAAGATAACTAGAGGCTTAATATTGTGGTACTAAGTTTTTGGGTTGATTAATTGGAATATTTTTGAGGCCACTGATTCACCCCCCCTCTCAATTATTACTAACAGTCCTTCAGTCTGTGGATGGTGTGTTGAGTTGAACTTCAAATATGTCTTCAAATTTTTCCACAAGGTTCTCCAAAAGTACCCAACAAACTTGGTGCCTCGATATGAAAATATGGTCTTTAGTAAGACATGTAGTCTTACCACCTCTCTAAAAAATAATTCTGCTACATGAACAACGTCATTAGTCTTCTTGCAAGGAATGAAATGTGCTATTTTTTAAAACGCATCCATCACTACAAAGATGGAATCATGCCCTCTCTGAGTTCTTGGTAGGCCAATAACAAAGTCTGTACTAATATCCTCCCATGGCTTCACTGGTATAGGTAATGGCTGATATAACCTTATATTCTACTTCACTCCTTTTTCCATCTGATATACTCTGCAACATTGTACACATTTCTTAACATCCTACTACAACTGTGGCCAATAATAATTCTCACTAACCATAGAAATGGTTTTCTCTCGCCCAAAATGTCTAGCCAGTCCTCCAATATGCTTTTCTTTGATTATATTCTCCCTCATGGAGCTCCTTGGAATGCACAAATGACACCTCTGAACAACATATCCTCCTAGATTATGAATTCCAACCATTTGGTTCTGTCTAGAGTAATAGGTTCTCTACAAGATTTCCAAGCTTCGCCAAAATATGGATCTTCAGGATGCAAAATCTTGAGTTCCTTGAACCCAAAAACCTCAATGTGCATCTTTGTCAACAAAATTAGTCTTCTCCTAAGTGCATCTGCAACCCTATTAGACTTCCCACTCTCGTGTTTCAAAACAAAAGTGTAACTCTACAAAAACTCAACCCATTTCAAATGCTTCTAATTTAACTTTCCTTGACTATTCAAATATTGCAAATCTTGATGATCAATAAATAAAAAAAACTCTTTTGGAAAAACATAATGTCTCCACTTCCTCAATTCCTGAACTATAACATATAACTCCTAATCATAAACAAAATATTTTCTCTTGGCGTCATTCAACTTCTCACTAAAATAAGCAATGGGTTCACCTTCCTGACTCAAAACTACTCCAATAGCATTACCACTACTATCACAGTCTTCTTGAAATACCTTGTTAAAATATGGAAGTGCTAAAAGAGGATTTTCTATAACTTTTCTTTTCAACAATTCAAAACTCTTATCTTCCCCTACAGTCCACTTAAGCTCTTTCGTATCCCCTCTCATTTTTTTAGTCAAGGGTCCACAAATACTATTGAAACTTTGAATAAACTTTCTGTAAAAGATAGACAACCCATGAAAATATCTTACCTCAGTAGCACTCCTCGGGGTAGGCCATTTGAGGATAGCCTTCACCTTCTCTGGGTCCATTTTTAGACCTTCTACTGAGACTACAAATCTTAGATACACTAACTCCTTCTTCACAAAACTGCACTTCTTCAGATTAATCAAAAACTTCTCTTCCCTTAACCTCTCAAACATGTTATGAATATGCATTATCTATTCTTCCAATGCCTTACTAAAGATCAAAATATCATCTAGGTAAACAATAACAAACTTACCAATAAATTCTTTTAGTACTTCATTCATGAGCCACATGAATGTGCTCGGTGCATTGGTTAGCCCAAAAGGCATGACTTATAACCACTCATAGAAGCCCTCTTTTGTCTTTAAGGTTGTCTTCCATTCATCTCCTTCTATGATCTTGATTTGGTGCTATCCACTCTTTAGGTATATCTTTGTGAAATACAAAGCTCCACTCAAACAATCTATAATATCATCTATTCTTGGCAAGGAAAATCTGTACTTGATAGTAATCTTATTAATAGCCCAAGAATCTGTACACATCCTCCATTCTCCATTTTTCTTTGGTTCTAATAGCATTGGTACAACACATGGGCTCCAACTCTCTTGGATCAATCCCTTATACAACAACTCATGCACTTGTTTGTTCAATTTCTCACTCTCTGTTGGAGTCATCCTATGGGCTGCCTTGTTTGGAAAAAATAGCTCCTAGAATCAAGTCCATCTGATGAGTGATCTTTCTTATTGGTGGTAATTTGTTAGGTACATTATCAAAAAAAATATCCTAAAACTCCTCCAACAAGTCTGCAACTTTTGCAGGTACATCTTCTACTTCTTCTTTACCCACTTTTGGAATCAGGAAAAAATACATATTCTCATGTCTCATACCTTCTAAGAACTTTCTTCCATCAACTAAACATATTCTGGCATTACTACATACCTTTTCTCCCATTTCCTTCAATGGATTTAACTTGTGTCAAACTCCATCCTTTGTCAAATAATAAGTATTAGCATGACCATCATGCATGCCACACTTGTCAAACTCCCAAGGCCTTCCCAACAAAAAATTACATGCATCCATGGGGATGATATTGCAAAGTACCTCATCTCGGTAACTTCCAATCTTGAGCTTCACTAAGCAATGCCCATTGAACCTTGTGGTCATCCTGCACCCAGGAAATTTTTTATGGATGTGTGTGTTTTTCCCTTTTCAGCTTCAAATTTGTGACCATTTCTTCTGATACCAGATTATCAGTGCTTCCACCATCAATAATCACATCATAACACTTATCTTCACACTTGAATATAGTGTGAAATAGACTCTTCCTCTGATCTGATATCTTCTCTCTATTTATCAGAATCCTCTTGACAACTAGGGTTTCCCCTCTCTCAGCATCATCTGAGTATTCTGACTGAGCTTCTTCATTTGCATGTGCAACTCGTGCATGGAATTCAGTCCTCCTATATGTCCTTGCTTGACACTGTGGGCATTCATAGGATCGATGTCCTTCTTCTTTGTAATGGAAACATATCCCACGAAAACATCCTCTTCCTGGTCCTTTCCCTCTTCCTCTTCCTCTCTGATAACTGTTATTTTGATCATGTGAATGATTATAATTATTTCCCCTCTAATTTTGACTGCTACTTGAATCATCATTCCTATTCCGATCTTCATTTTGGCCTCCATAAGACTGTCTACCAGATCTTCCACCACAAAATCTTTCATCTTTCTTTCTTTCAAACTTCTTGTTCAACTTCTCTTCCACTCTTAGGGAAAACTGGTATGCCTCTTTAATACTGTTCATTCTAACCAGAATAAACTCATCTTGAATACTTGGCCGTAATCCATAAAGTTAACAAACAACTTTTTCCTTCTCAGGTTCTGCATGACCTATTCTAATGAGGACTCGAAAGAAATCTTCTATATACTCCTGCACATATTTTCCTACTGATTTCAAACCTTGCATTTTCCTCAGCAGATCAAGCTCATAATGAACGGGAATGAATTGTCTCTTCAACTTCTCCACCATTCGATCCCATCTTATGATTTTCCCCTTTCTCTTCTATTCCTCTCCAACTGAATCTCTTGCCACTAAATTTTTGCTTGGCCCTTCAGCTTGGCCTTCAAAAATTTGACCCAATCTAGATCTTTGACATCTTCATACTCAAAATATTCTTCTATATCATTGATCTAGTCAATCAACTCTTTTGTGTTAAGATTTCCTAAAAATGTGGGAACTACAATCTTGGGTCTCTTTCCAATCTTGGAAATGGCCCTCAAAAGCCTATCATGTCTAGGATCTCTAGGCACTTCTGGTGCTTCGTAGTCACCTTTTTCTGCTTCTTCAAATTCCTCTTCACTTTCATCTCTAACCACCATATTAATTCCTCTATGCAACTCCTCTTGCAACACTTGCACTTGTCTCTAGAGGACTCTAAAACCCTCTTCTGCCACACCTACAACTCTCCCACCACATTTTCTTCGTGGAGGCATTTTGGATCTTATCACTCAAACCCACAACTACAGTCCTAGTGCAAACTACCTCATAGTCGGTGATCTATCTACACACTCAAGAACTCCTACTTTGATACCACTTGATGAAGGATATTCCCCTTATTAACAAAAATACGTAAAAAAATCAAGAATAACAAGATTTGCAAAAATAGGAAGTGGGCTTTCTATTATCCTCAATGAAATGGAACTACAATATTAAAAAATATAACATGCACATTCAAAAATATAACATACACAACCACATGGGCATTTTATTACAATAATATGCAAACAAGAGCCACTAGACGCATAACCCATAACTGCCCTAGACAACCCCATGAGCCTTCAATGTATAGGAAATTTTAACCACCCAAGAAGATTCTAATAATCAAACCCTAAAGTTTGAGGCTGACTATCCCTAAGATATTATTATTCATTTTTATTACATTGGAATAGGCCCAAACAACTTCGGAACCCAAAAATAAATTTTGAAGAAACTTTAACTTTTTCAAGTTCAGGTAGCGCAACTTTTGGAGAGCATAACTCATAACCTGTTGACCCGATGGGCCATCATAACCCCATTTTGGAAATGCCATGAAGTGATATAACAAATTTACTTGGTGCAAGCCTGAGTCAGCCAAGGTTTCGACCCCATTTGGAGCCTCTAAAGCCTTTAAAACTGAGTTTGAAATTTCTATACCCTGTTGTCAATACCAAAAAATATTCAACATCTACAAAAATAGACCTGATTTGGAAATGAAACTTTTTTGGCAGGCTGATACAATCAAAATGAACCACCAGGGAAGAAAATAGAACATTTTGAGCTCAAACAAAAAATTACTAAAAGTAGTAAATTTCTAGAAATATCAACTCTACACAAAGTAGCCCTCATTGAAAAGAAATCAGAAAATATTTTTGGGTGATGAAAGATTGCTCTTACACCCAGGATGCTCCTACATCAAACACCCAGGGTAATTTGAGAAGTGACCCTGTCACATCTCAGGTGGAAAAACAAAACCAAGACAGTTAACCTCCTCCCTTGATAGCCATGGTGAATCTTCTACAGGTCATCATTTCCATTTGACCAAATATTCCTCATATGCCTTATTCCTTGTGCTTCTACCAACATGACTGTCCAAAATGTCTTCAATCTCCTCTGTAGCTGAAGTAGTTGCTAGAATATTCCACTGCGCTTTTGTCATATGATCCTCAACATCTCCCTCATGATATTCTGTCAAATCTGAAATGTTAAATACTGGTGAAATATTGAGTTCACTGGGCAACTCTACTTCATAAGCATTTTCTGAATCATGCTTCTTCAATATTTTGCATGGTCTAAACTTCTTCATCTTCACCTTATTATATGTTCCTACTGGAAATCTCTCCTTTCTCAAATGAACAATAACTTCATCTCCCACCTAGAATTCCTTATGCCTCCTTTTCTTGCATGCCTTAGCCTTGTACTATGTATTTTATTAATGTGCTGCCTCACCTCCTCATGTAAATTCTTCAAGTGTTTTGAAAAATCTTCAGCTTCAGTGCTACTTGCCTCTCCTTTGTCCAACTTTTTTAATTCTAATGCATTTCTGGGACTACTTCCATACACTGTATGGAATGGTGACTTACCAATGCTCCTATTGACCAAATTATTATATAAAAATTCCACTTATGGTAAAACCAAATCCCATCCCTTTGGTTTATCTCCAAACAAGCATCTCAACAGGTTTCCCAAGGTCCTATTCACAACTTCTGTCTGTCCATCAGTCGGTGGATGATGTGTTGAGCTGAACTTCAAATCTGTCTTCAACTTTTTCCACAAGGTTCTCCAAAAGTACCCAACAAACTTGGTGTCTCAATCTGAAACTATGGTCTTTGGTAAGCCATTTAGTCTTACCACCTCCCTGAAATAAAATTCTACTACATGAACAACATCATTAGTCTTCTTGAAAGGAATGAAATATACTATTTTTGAAAACATGTCTACCACTACAAAGATGGAATCATGCCCTCTTTGAGTTCTTGGTAGGCCAAGAACAAAGTCCATAAACAAAGTCCATACTAATATCTTCCCATGGCTTCTTTGGCATAGGTAATGGCTGATATAACCCTGTATTATGCTTTACTCCTTTTTCCATCTGACATACTCCACAACCTTTTACAAATTTGTTAACATCCTACTGCAACTGTGGCCAATAATAATTATCAGTAACCAGAGAAATGGTTTTCTCTCAGCCAAAATGTCTAGCTATTCCTCCACTATGATTTTCTTTGATTAGATTCTCCCTCATGGAGATCCTTGGAATGCACAAATGACTACCTCTGAACAACATATCCTCCTGGATTATGAAGTCCAACCATTTGGTTCTATCCAGAGTTACAGGTTCTCTACAAGCTTTCCAAGCTTTGCCAAAATCTAGATCTTTGGGATATAAAATCTTGAGTTCCTTGAACCCAAAAACCTCAATTTGCATCTATGTCAAAAAAATTATTCTTCTACTAAGGGTATCTACAACCATATTAGAGTTTCCACTCTTGTGTTTCAAAACAAAAGTGTAACTCTGCAAAAACTCAACCCATTTCAAATGCCTTTGATTTAAGCTTCCTTAACTATTCAAATATTGTAAATCTTGATGATCAATAAATAAAACAAAATCTTTTGGAAAAAGATAATTTCTCCACTTCCTCAATGCCTGAACCATAGCATATAACTCCCGATCATAAACATAATATTTTCTCTTGGCATCATTCAACTTCTCACTAAAATAAACAATGGGTTTACCTTCCTGACTAAAAACTGCTCCAATAGCATTACCACTATCAGCACACTCTACTTGAAACACCTTTTTAAAATCTGGAAGTGCTAAAAAAATTTCTTTTCAACAATTCAAAACTCTTATCTTCCCCTACAGCCCACTTAAACTCTTTCCTATCCCCTCTCATTATTTCAGTCAAGGGTCCATAGATACTACTGAAACTTTGAATAAACTTTCTGTAAAAGCTATCCAAACCATGAAAAGATCTTACCTTAGTAGCACTCCTTGGGGTAGGGCATTTGAGGATAGCCTTGACCTTCTCTGGGTCCATTTTTAGACCTTCTACTGAGACTACAAATCCTATATATACTAACTCCTTCATAAAACTGCACTTCTTCAGATTTATCAACAAATTATCTTCCCTTAACCTCTCAAACACCTTACGAATATGCATTATATGTTCTTCCAATGTCTTACTGAAGATCAAAATATCATCTAGGTAAAAAATAACACACTTACCCAGAAATCATTTCAGTACTTCACTCATGAGCTGCATGAATGTGCTCGGTGCATTAGTTAGCCGAAAAAACATGACTAACCACTCATACAAACCCTCCTTTGTCTTGAAGGTTGTCTTTCATTCATCGCCTTCTTTGATCCTGATTTGGTGATATCCACTCTTTAGGTCTATCTTTGTGAAATACAAAGCTCCACTCAAATAATCCATAATATCATCCATTCTTGGCAAGGGAAATATGTACTTAATTATGATCTTATTGATAGCCTGAGAATTTGTACACATTATTCATTCTCCATTTTTCTTTGGTTCTAATACTGCTGGTACAACACATGGGCTCAAACTCTCTCGAATTAATCCCCTCTACAACAACTCATGCAATTGTCTGTTCAACTCCTCATTCTCTACTGGAGTCATCCTATGGTTTGTCTTGTTTGGAAAACTGGACCGTGGAATCTGTATGCACCCTAAAATGGTCGCCTAGACTATGGGCCCCCATTCTTCAATTTATCAAATTCCCAAATCAATGCTTTGCAACATTTTCAATTCAAATCAATTTCCTTGATCAAATTGTAATTAATTCAATTATTTCAATATTTCCTAGGGTTTGGTCATTTAATCAATTATCTTATTTAATTAAAAGAAAACAATCCCTTTGTATCAAATAAAATAATCTTATTTAATTACAATCTCTTTTAATTAAATAATCTTATCTTATTTAATTAAAATATCTCTTAATTAAATAATATTATCTTATTTAATTAAAATCTCTCTTTTTAATTAAATAAAATAATCTTATTTAATTAAAAGAAAATCCCTCTTTTAATTAAATAAAACCCCCACTTAAATCCCTCTTTGTGTTGAAAAAGGAAATAAATTAAATAAAAATAAATAAAATATCCTTTTTCCTCTACACTTTCCAAATGGTGGGCTTTTTCCCTCTTAATCATAGCCTTTGATTTTGCCTTTTGAAGACATGAGCACATGGATCAACCGAGATTTAATCTCCACCTTTGCTCATTTCTTTTTACCTCTTAATCTCTACCGTCCATTGCTCTTTAAAAGGAAACCTCTCCTTCTCATTTGGATATACACTTTTATGCTATTGTTATACTGCAGGTTTGGAGAACAATTTTGGAGGAGAGTTTGAGCTATTGAGATTGGACCATGCAACTTCTTCTTCTTGTCTTCTTCTCTCATGCATCCATGGAAATCCATTTAGAGTAGATTCATGTTAATTTAGATTCATATTTCTTTCATAGATTAGCTTGCATATTTCCTTTCATGCATTGTTATCATATAGATTAGTTTCCTTTCATGCATTGTTACCATATAGAATAGTTTTCATTTGCATGCATATTTGGTGATCATGGAGACTAGCATTGTTGCTCTTTCTCTTTGAATCTCTCATTTCATGGTGTACTTGCATGGGCATAACTACGTCTAAATTGAGGGCCTCCATTACAAACCCTTTCAATCCATGAATAGGGAGCTATGAGTCACCATTTGAGACCTCATTCTTGAGTAATCTTGAATATAATGACTCATAGAAGTATGTCAACATTTTATCACACATTTTTGGTGCCCACCGTGGGGCAACCCACCTTTACATGCTGGTTTTGATTATTTTTTTAGCTAATCCCTTTGTGCAGATTTGCTTGGAGATGAAAACCCTAGATTTTCAAAGATTTGATCATATCTCCCAAACAGATTAAAGTTTCGGTCTGAATTATGTTTTGTAGGTTGGCGACATAGCAGAGAAGGTTCAGTAAAAAATCCAAAATTTTCTGAGGTATCATGAAGTTTTTACAAATTTTTCTTTATTTTTCATAAAAAATTAGTTTTTGGCACAAATCAGCATATTTTTTGAAAATTTTTACATTTTCAAAAAGGTACTTAAATTATACAGGGGGTCCATTTTTTGTGTTTTAAATTTGGATGCAATATCATAGCTCATTTGGTCAATTTATGAAAACTAGTCTATTTTGGGAAAATGACTCCCTAGGGAGCAAATGAAAAGATCTTTTTAAAATTCTGACATTTTTGGAAAGCTCTCTATTTTTTAATAGGGATCTCTTTTTTTCATTTAGGGTTTGGGATCCAAATCATGTCATATAGGTCCAATCTTGTTGACTAGGTCAAAAAAATCAAAATTAAAAAAGGGCATTTAATGATTAGCTTGCACTTATTTTTCACATGGTTCAATGCATGATATGAGTTGTCATTTAGATTATTTTCTGGTTATTATTTCTCCTAACAATTGATTTTAAGATCTAACCCTAGGGTTTGCATAAGTTGGGTATACATTGCATATCTTATTTGTTGTTTGCTGTGTTTTTCTGATTTTTTATTTATGAAACAACTTAACATGTGGTTTGCAAGACGTTGAAAAGAAGACTCAACTAAAGACTAATAACGAATTATCTTGCAAGTTTCCTTGATCAATAGCATGCTAAACTTTGTGCTTGCATTTCACTTTGTTTTATTACAATAGGAACCCACATGCAAGACTTCTAAAATGAACTTCTATTTTGGTATTTTAGAAATGACAATGATGTTAGGAAACTATGCTCTCGCACTTTTGGGATGATCAAAAATCCAGAAGCATTGTTGTCATTTTCTTATGTATTTGAAGTATTTTTTAGATTGTAATCCTAAGAATTATATGAATATATCCTCTCCCCTTGCCTTTGTGGATCTTGGGTGCAAGAGAAGCTCATATAGTTCTTCTAGTGTGGCTACCTCCCAAGTGCTTTAATAGAGCCAGTGAGTGTGGATTGCCCAACCGGTAATAGGCTAAAGCCAAGACCTTCTAAACCGGTATATAAAAAATGCCATTGTGATTAGTATCACAGTGGATAGGTGTGAATTCATTGTGGTACCCAAAATCTCCTCTAGTACCCTAGTGGTGAGTTAAAGTCCCTACATTGTTAAGGTGAAAGCCTTGCTTTGAAAATATTGGGAGAACCCCCTTAATTGAGAAAATGACTTGATCACAACCACCTAAACGGATGCCTTGACTACAAAATTTGTTTTAGTGACCAAAAACCCTCTATCTATTGGCATGGAAGGTCAGAGACCGACTTAGACGCCCCACATTTTCACAACTCTTAGTAGAGAAAATGGTCCTTTGGGAAGTGATTCCCTTTGGATTCGAAGCTTGGTGTGCCTGAGAAGTGAGTGCATTGTAAGGAGGAGCCCGTGCCTCCAATCTTCTAAGTTGTCTGCTATGAGTAGACATGGATGAACTTTGGTTCAAGTGGGAATTCAACAGATATTTCCCTAGCTTACCTAGGTTGTGGAGTGACTGTTCTATTTACAACAAACAATTTTCTTGATGTGTCTTGCATGAGTGAAACATCAAAACATACACCAAACATCAAAACGATCATCAAATTTGCATTCTTAAGTGTTAAACTATCAACTTGCCCAATTTTCTATCCTATAATTTTTAGTCTTCCTTGGTTGATCTAGATCAGATTAGGTCACTTACCCCACTGTTAGAAGCTTGTTTACACTTTGGATTTTTTCATTTTGACCTCTTGAACTAGTAACCTTGCTTGGAGCTTGGTGAGCTAGAAACTGTCCTTGTTGAGAAGATAAATCTTTAGATTCTTTGATAACACACTTGTAGAGTTTTGGTAATCTCTTGTCCATTCACTTTCATACAAATTCAATTTCAATAAATATAAATTGGGTAAATCATCCTCCTGATCCATATGTGTTAGGGTATTCACCCGTTCAGTGGGAACCTCTATGGCAGTTTTGGTTTACACCCGTTGAAAAATTCTATCTTATCACCTCTCTTTTGGAGAAGTGAATGCCTTTACTATCCTTGTTTGGTACCAATGTTTCTTAGGGTCATCCTATCACCTATTACCTTTTCTTTCATGCCAGTTACAATAAGATATCAAGTAGATAAAGGAAAATGACCTCAAGTAGTCTTTAACCAATTACCCTCAGTTCAAACTCACCAAAAACATAAGGGAAAAGAACCCATATTTGATCAATCACCTAGGAACAACTTAGAAGTTTGCTTTTGTTCCAAGAGTCACCTTAGTGAGTTGGGTACACCCATAGAATCTTCTCACTCGGATATGGATATGAGTTACATAATGACTCGACAAGAGAGGGAAGACATGGATAAACACCTTGATGACATATTTGCAAAACATAGAGACACCATTTCATTTGGTGGTTCCTGTCATGACAGTTGACCAGCTTCACCCCTTATCTCAACTAGATATCTAGATGCACACCAAAGGGCTAAGAGAGGTAAGAGGCATGCCTATCAAGACGAGAAACCACAACATGAAAACCAAGATGAGGAACTTTATGACTCTCCCATAAATGCAGCATACACCAATAATTTGTTTCAACATTCAAGACCAAGTTCACCACTCAAAACATCTTCGAGATACACAAGTGAAAGTCTTAAGAGAATTGAGCGTGAAAAGAAAACCTTCCTTGATGAACAAGATGAAAAGGAAGAGAAATTTATACTCCTAGAGTTGGAGAGACAAACCTTTTTGGAAATAGAAAATAAATCCCTTTAGGAGGAGCAAGATAGACTCTTGGCTTAGCGACTTAATGACCAATTTAATAACATGCGTGTTAGTGGTGAAAATAACTCTCCTCCATCCACTCCTCTTGAGACTCTATAAAGTGGAATACGTTCAAGGACGCCATCACAATCTCCTATCCCTAGAGGAAGAAGGGCTTCAAGACATGATCATTATAGGAGATGAACACCTCCTAGGAACTCAAAACAACCTTCACAACATGCTCACCATGGTTCACAATATGGGGGTAGTAGCTTGAGTTTTGACCTCACCTCCTAAGACTTCATGAAAATTCAACAAAAACCACTCTTCCAGTAATATGTGGAGAAATATTTAGAGAAAAACAAAGACAAGTTCCTAGAGAGTTTAATCAACAAGGGAGCTAGAGTCCCCTACAACTTTGATGTGGGAAAGAAGATTAAGAAGCAAGGTCCATCTCAAGAAGAGGAGATCAAAAAACTTAAGAGTATGATAGAAAATATGTTAGCACCCAAGAATTCATTCTCACTTGATTCAATTTGTCCTAATCCTTTTGAAAAAAGTGTTAACATGTGAGACTTCCATAGAAAGGTTGAGATCCCTCAATATGAAAAGTATGATGGGAATTGGGATCCACATGATCATGTGCACCAATTTTATACCACAAGTTTTGAGTTCCATCAAGATGACTCATACCTCAAGAGATTGTTCCCAAGGAGTCTTAAGGGTCAAGCAATGGAATGGTTCACCAACATAACTCCTCCCGTTAAGACTTTTAAAGAGCTTGTCCATAGATTTGTTCAACACTTTGCATATAACCTTTCAAGGTCACTCATGATATTGGACTTATGTAACTTAAATAAAAATCAAGGGGAATCCTTTGTCACATTCTTGCAAAGGTGGAGATGAAAATGCTCTCGCTACTCTAGAGCCATTCCTGAAAATGAAAAGATTGACATCCTTGTTAGCAACTTGGTTCCCAAAATGCGGTATGAAGTTAGGAAGATGATTTTTGATTCCTTTGACATCATGGTTGAAACTGCATGTAGGATTGAGGATGTTTTGAAAGAAAAAGGAATTTTGACCAAACATGGAAACAACAACAACAACAATGGTCAAAACAACAACCCTAACAAGGATAAAGGGAAGAACTCAAATTGGAATAGGAACAAACAAGTGGTCAATGATGGAGTTGTGGACTCCTCCCAACCCAAAGATCAAACTATTATCCACTTGTCTAGTGTTGTTCAAGACATGAAGCTCAATACATCTAATCAATAAGAGAGCAAGCCAAGATACCAAGATAGGCCTAAGAAGGAAAGACGTCAATTTTCAAAACTTGGTGATTCATATGAGGCTGTCTTGAAAAAAATCATTGCTAACAACCTTGCACATCCTCAAGATCCCATGAAACATTATATACCTCATGTTAAGCCACATTGGTGGGATGAGAAATCCTTTTGCAAGTTTCACAATAGTATTGGACATGACATTGAAAACTACTGGAAAATCAAGCTTATTATTCAAGATCTCATTGAGAGTGGCAAACTTAAGATAGATGGATTGAACACCAACGCTGATCATAAGGCATTCAAAGAGTCGTTGGCCAAGTATGAGAAGGGGGAAACCTCTAAAGCTAAGAATGGAAAAGATGAGATCAATTACACTTACACAGATGCAGAGAATCCTATCAACATGCTTGAATTTGTAGAAGAAAATGTCAATATGATGAGGGGTAAAGATCCCTATGGTTATGATCTAGATGTGGAATCTCCTCCTATCTTTGATGAAGAGACCGTCGTGGTGCTAAGGGGTCCTAACTCTAGAGTGTCCTTGCAAAATCTCAATGCTGTCACACAAAGTCAAGGTCCCGTTGTCATTCGATGACCCAAATCGAGTCAATCAAGTAAACCTAAGCAAGTGGTATCCAAGAATGTCACCTCAAAACTAGCGGTTAATCCTAAGTAAAGATATAGTCTTGTTGATTATTTGCAAAGAACCCCATATCAGATTTTGATCTTTGAGCTCTTAGAGTTATCTCCGAGACACAAGCAATTCCTTGAGGATGCTTTGCGCATGAAAAATGTCCCCAAAAACTTAAACGTTGATCAATTCCAGAATATGGTTAACCAAATTGCTATCCCTCATTACCTTACCTTTTTGGAGGGTGATGATAAAGCCTTGAGCCACCCACACAATCTTTCTCTTCATATTGAGGTCATGATCCACAGAACCCTGTTAGGCACGTGTTGATAGATGGGGGTGTTGGGCTTAATATATGTTCCTTTAGTCTTTTAAAAGAGTTGGGTTATTCTGAAAAAGTCATAGATATTAGGAAAAGGATCAATATCAAAGCCTATGATGAGGCAGAAAGAAGCTCCAAGGGGTTGGATATCCTTCCTATTAGGATTGGCCCTATTGAAAAAGACATTTCATTTCAAATAGTTGATGCTGGCCCTCTTGCGTATAATATATTACTTGGTAGACCATGGATTCATGATATGAAAGCGGTGCCATCTACCTATCATCAGTGTGTTAAGTTCCCCTACAATGGAATATATATTTGTATACCTAGGGATAACACTTTATCTGTTTACTCAATTTCAACAGGAACTCATGTTCCCTTCAATAGGGAAGCAGAAGACTTCGATGAAACCTTAGCTGAATGTAAAGACAAGATTAAATTGGTAGACCTTGGCATGGGGGGTATCAACTCAACTCCCTCACAACATTACCAGCATCACCTCGGTCTTATGGAAAACATTCATAAGAAAAGAGACCTTCCTCTTTGGCTATGACTTCATTTGGCACATTTGTAGAGTCCTCAGTGCCTATTCAAGATGAGAAAGAAGAGACATTTGTTAGAGTCTGGATCTTTAGAGAAGAGAAATATGTGCACAATGAGAAATTATCTCCCTCTCCTAAGGCTTATGGATGAGGGTATACTTTTTTCAGACATATAGGATATTCCAGACATGGCCCTCTTAATCACAAATTGGATGCTAGAGCTGAACCTCTTGATCATGCTCTTTTTGGATGCAAGTCTAAGAAGCCGGTTGGCCTAGGCTTTGCAAATCACAACAAGCACACTACTCCTATCCTTAATAAGTTGGATAGTGAAGATGAACTAGAATACGTACCTAATTTGACAAATCAAAAAGACATGTGTGAAGATTGGGTCCCTTCCACTAAACTCCTGTGGGGAGATTCAGATATTCTGGTCACTCATGCATTAATTGCAACTTTAGAACAAGAATCAGATGTAGAAGATCCTTTCAGAGAACTTCAATGAAAGAATCTTGTTTTTTTAATGGAAAGAGAAGGTGCTAATATTGATGACACTAGACCTTCCACATCATGATGTCCCAAACCTTCATGGTGTAAGCATCCTAGTCATAGTTCAGACAAAAGTTCATATGAGTATGAACGGGACTCCTTCTCAGATCCTTTCATAGTTGACATGGATGTTGATTTCATCCACACTTATAGTTCTCAACCTAAGGTAGCTGATGAGTCACGTGTAGGATTAGAGGATTCAAACCCACGTGTTTCCTTAGTGGACAATTCTTCACTTGTTAGGACAAACCCTGATTTGGGTAGCTTAGAAGGATACTTGACAAAATTTGACTCTTCGGTCACCAACGATAATATCATTCACATTTATAACCCTAAACCAGTTGTTGACTTACCTCTTGTTCATCCTAACCTCATTAATTGGTCCCAACACTATCAAGAACCCAAGCTCTTAACATTTCAAAATGATTATGAGATAGCCTGTTACCTAAATTTCGTTGAACCCGTAGTCTCTTCCACTAGTGAACTGGCTACCAACATGATAGAGCTAGACATCAAGTACCTTAGTCACAAGATAAAAAAAAAGGAAAATCAAAACAATAGGAGTTTTGATGGCAAAAACCACTCTGTGGCGATGTCACAACCAAAAAAAGTAAAAATAAATGACGTATCCAAGGGTGAAAACCTCTTTGAGGCACCTAAGGATGAGGTACTTCACCGTCTCCCTAGCTACTTTCAAGATAGGTCTTTAGTGCTTATCAAACCAACCCAAGCAGTCAATTTGGGTACAGATGAGGCTCCACAGATTGTACACTTGGCTGAATCTTTGTCACTACAAGAAAAAGAAGCTTACACTAAGTTCTTATAGAAAAAAGAAGATCAAATTTGCATGGACTTATTCCAATATGCCAGGGTTGGACATTAATCTTATCTTGCATCACTTGTCCATAGCTCGGGGTGTCGAACTGGTTAAGCAAAAATTGAGAAAGATGTATCCTCACATAGCTCTCCTAGTCAAAGTAGAATTAGAAAAACTCCTTGGTGCATGATTCATAAGAGCTATTTCCTATGCCGAATGGATATCAAACATTGTACCAGTTTCCAAACATGACAAATCCATTCGACTTTGCATAGATTTTAGAGATGTCAATATAGCATGCCCAAAGGATGACTTTCCACTTCCCAATATAGACATGATAGTGGATATGATTGTGGGTTATGAGATATATTCCTTGATGGATGGTTTTTCTGGGTACAATCAAATTAAGATAGCTCCTGAAGCTCAAGAAAAAATTGCATTCACTTGTGCATGGGGTACCTATTATTGGAACGTTATGCCTTTTGGATTGAAAAATGCAGGAGCCAACTATCAATGAGCTATGACAACCATTTTTCATGACATGATGCATAAAAACATGGAAGATTATGTGGATGACACCTTGTCCAAATCTAAGAAAAGAGACACACACTTAGATGATTTAGAAGTCATTCTAGATCACATGGAACACTTTCAACTAAGGTTAAATCCTAAAAAGTGTGCATTTGGAGTTACCTCTGCTAAACTACTCAGATTCATCATTTCAGCAAGATGAATAGAGGTGGACCCTGAAAAGGTCCAAGCAATCATAGATATGCCACCTCCTAGAAACATTAGTCAAATGAGGAGTCTTCAAGGACATCTTCAATCTATAAGGAGATTCATTTCACAATTGGCAGATAGAGCTCAATCCTTCAACACAAACTTACATAAAGGAGTCTAATGTGTTTGGAATGAGGATTATCAAAAGAGCATAGATCAAATGAAGAAATACATGGAAAATCCTCCTATTTTAATGCCTCCTATCCTAGGGAAATCACTTATTCTATACATTTCAGTGACAAAATCTTCCTTGGGGGCATTACTAGCTCAACTTGATGAACATGGGAAAGAAAGAGAAATATACTATATTAATCACACTCTTGTTTCATATGAGGTTAACTACACCAGCATTGAGAAAGCTTTCCTCATAGTTGTGTTTGCTTCCTAAAAGTTGCGACATTACATGCTTGCACACACTATACACCTCATAGAAAAAATAGATCCACTCAAGTATTTGCTAGGAAAGGCTACCCTCATAGGTAGACTTGCTAAATGGATGATGATACTTTCAGAATTTGACATAGAGTACATTAAGCGTAAAGAAATCAAAGGACAAGCTATAGCAGATCAATTGGCTGATTTCCCATTACAAGATACTTCACCTATCCAAGTTGAATTCCTAGATGAGCACCTCATGTATATGACTGAAAGAACATGGAAGATGTTCTTTGATAGATTCTTCATGCAAAACAGTTCAGGAGCTGGTGTGTTGTTTGTTTCTTCTCATGGGTACATGATTCCTAAGTCTTACAAGTTATTGTTCCCATGTACAAACAAAATTGCTGAATATGAAGCTTTAACAAATGGACTTAAGAAGGCCATAAAATGGAGAATCACAGAGTTACACATCTATGTGGATTCACAACTGATAATCAACCAAGTTAATGATGAATATCAAACAAAAAATGAGAAACTGGTACCTTACAAGCAAATGGTTGATTCCTTGAAATGATACTTCACTTTTGTCATGTTTTAGAAAATCCCTAGAGAAGAAAATAAAGTAGCTGATTCTATGGATACACTTGCTTCACTCCTTCAGTTAGAACAACATGAATCTAGATTCAAATTCCTGGTGGAAGAGCTACATCATCCTATCTATGACTCTGAATAAATCCATGTCATTTGTACCTTAGTTGGTCATGAGTCATCCCATTTTGGTGCCATTTAATCATATCTTTGTGATGGCATTGTACCTGAAACCTTGAACTAATCTGAATGTATAAACCTTACCCGAAATGCCTCTTGCCTTTCCCTTATTGCTGGTGATTTGTATAGGAGGGGTCTAGATAGAACACTTCTTAGATAATTAGAAAAGGAATTATCTGACCAAGAGTTAGTTGACATCCATGAGGGCATCTATGGGGGACATTCCAATGGTCTTTCCATGGCCCGAAGGTTGCTTAGGGTGGGGTAATATTGGCCTATGATGCAGATTGATGCTATAGATTTTGCAAATTCACGTGAAAAGTGTCAAAAACATGGTAACCTGATACATGCTCCAGGCAGGGAGCTCATTCCTTCTATATCTCATTGGCCATTTCAGTGCTCAACCTTTGATCTTGTTGGGAAGATTCATCCCAACTCATCATGTGGACACAAGTTTATTATCACTGCTACTGATTACTTCACTTAATGGGTAGAATATGTCCCACCTTCTATTGCCTCAGGAAAGATAGTCTCTCTATTCATTTTGAACCATATCATCTGTCGATATGGAGTGCCTTCTGAGATTATCATTGAGAACAGAGGCTAGTTCAAAAATAAGGACCTTAAACAACTCTGCAAGAAATTCAAGTTTAAACAACATTGGTCCTCCATTTACTTCCCGCAAGGAAATGGTCAAGCAGAGGCATCAAACAAAACCATTATTAAAATCATACATAAAACAGTCTGTAAGAATGCTAGAGATTGGCACTTACAAATAAATCCAGCTTTGTGGGCCTATAGAAAAAGTATTTGTACTCCTACCGGGGCTACTCCTTTTGCCCTTGCATATGGTGCTGAAGTAGTTTTACCTTTGGAGGTTGATATTCCTTCACTTAGAGTCTCCCTCAAAGGTCTAGTTACAGATGAAGACTACCACGCCATGAGATTTCAAGAGTTAGAACTTTTTAGATGAAAAACTTCAAGCATCATTTGACCATATGAGGGTCTATCAAAAGCGCATGTCCAAAGCCTTCAAAAACAAGGTTTTCCCTAGAGAATTCCAAGTGGGAGATCTTGTCCTATGTGAAAATCCTAAGAATCAACAACATAGAGATCAAAAGGGAAAATTTGAACCTAATTGGCTTGGACCTTACATCATCACAATAAATTTTGGGCTAGGTGCTTATTTACTCTCTACAACAGAGGGAGAGCAGCTCCCTGGAAGTTCTATCCATGATGCCCATTCTGTCTGGGGGCATCCTTTGTACATACTTATTGATCCTGAAAAATCCAGAAAAAATGATATATTGTAGAAAAATGCTAAAAAATAGAAATTGTCCTAAAAAAATGATAATCTTAGTGAAAACCTAGCAATATGTGCTTTGATATATCTCCAAAAAAATTATATATTCCAAAAATACAAAAAAAATAAAAAAATAAAAAATTCAAAAAAAAAATAGAAAAAGTGCCTTGGTGAAAACCTGGAAACAAGCGTCTTGGTAGCAAAAAATTGTAATAAAATATAAGTGGTGAAAACTTGGAAATGGGTGCTACTTGAGGCCTTTGCACCCCTATTTCTTAGTGCATGTCCTCGATACTTAGCCTTTCTCCATCATGCCTTGTCCTTGTTGCCTTGGTCTAGAATTGGTCTTTGTCTTTGTCTTGGGGGCATTACTGTGTTAGCTTCAGTCTCTTGGATGCGTTAGTCTTTAGGAAACCTCACAAATGGTGTTTTTCAACACCACCCCAATTGTATTTTTCAATACAACCCCTGACATCAATTTTTTTTTGACACTTATCAGTTTGGTCTCACCTAGTTTTGTCATGTGATCTTACCTGCTTGCAAGTAGTCGATCCTTATCCTTAGAACTCAGTATCAGTTAACACACTTAAATTTTTAAACACAACACTTAATGCTTGAGCTATGTCATGATCTGTTCTTTGTGTGTTGACTGTTATTGACTTTTGTTGAGTGTCCTTGTCTAATAAGTCTCTCTAGGATACATAGCTATAGGACTTGGGGCATGGGGCATGTTTTTATTTGCTTTTTGCTTGTGGGTGTGTTCTTGAAACTCTTGAGTGTCTCTTGTTGCTCCCTCGAAACACTTAGGATATTTGAGGCTTCATCCTTGACTATTTTTGCACAACCGTTCTTTTGGTCATCCTGGCATCTATGCCTTTATGCGAGCATAGTTTTGCTACATTAAATTGGGTAAGCTAACATCACAGTCATCTTGACCTTTATGTCTTTGATGCTTATGTTATAATCTTTCCAAATTCCAATCTGATATAAATCACATTCATATCTTCATAGTTGTGCTTGTGACTAGTGATGATTGTGTGATTTTTTGATGTCCGTTAATAATGGCCCAATGATGAAAATAAGTTCCTTAACATTCTCTAATGAATGATGAACACAGAGTCCTATGTTACAGTTTCTCTATTGCAAGTACACTTTTGCATTTTCATGTAGCTTGCATTGTTAGACTTCATGTTAATTTGCATTTTTTAGGCTGCATTATGAGTTTGAGAGGGTTTTTCCTTCATCTTTCTTGTGGACTTTTAATCAACTGTGGTCATGTTTTGATCTTCATTTCCTTATCTTATTTCGTGATCTCAATCGAAATATTCTATCTTAAATAATTGATTGATTTTGGGGCAAATTCTCTTTCTTCTCTCCATTTCTTTCCATCTCTTCCAAACTTCTATCTTCCATTCGCTTTCACCCCACTTCTTTTCTTCTAATTCAACCTTGGGGCATAATCTCTTGTGCTTGATGATCTAGCTTGGTTATGTGATCCTTATATCTTTCATCTTACATCAAGAACCTTATCTTTAGTTTGATTTGATCAAATTTATCAATTTTCTTTTTCTCCTCTATCTCATTTCAATTTCGATCATGAGGGGGAAGTACCTATCAAACTTCAATCCTTGATTTAGATTTATCAATCCTACCAATTTCTCCGCTTGGGGTAACCTTTCTTGAGATTCTTATCTTGGACATGTCAATTACCTATTTATAGGGGTGTTGACCTTGTCTTTTTCAGATAGCTTATCTTTGTCCTGATGTGTTCATGTCCGTCGATCACATGTCTGGGTTGTTTTGTGATCACAAATTGATCTCACACTTCAAATGCATTCTTTGATGACATGTGTTCCCATAAAGATCACACATTAGTCAAAAAGGGGCAAATTTATGCACCCTAAAATGGTCGCCTAGACTATGGGCCCCCATTCTTCAATTTATCAAATTCCCAAATCAATGCTTTGCAACATTTTTAATTCAAATCAATTTCCTTGATCAAAGCGTAATTAATTCAATTATTTCAATATTTCCTAAGGTTTGATCATTTCATCAATTATCTTATTTAATTAAAAGAAAACAATCCCTTTGTATTAAATAAAATAATCTTATTTAATTAAAATCTCTTTTGATTAAATAATCTTATCTTATTTAATTAAAATCTCTCTTAATTAAATAATATTATCTTATTTAATTAAAATCTCTCTTTTTAATTAAATAAAATAATCTTATTTAATTAAAAGAAAATCCCTCTTTTAATTAAATAAAACCCCCACTTAAATCCCTCTTTTAATTAAATAAAACCCCCACTTAAATCCCTCTTTGTGTTGAAAAAGGAAATAAATTAAATAAAATTAAATAAAATATCCTTTTTCCTCTACACTTTCCAAGTGGTGGGCTTTTTTCCACTTAATCATAGCCTTTGATTTTGTCTTTTGAAGACATGAGCACATGGATCAACCAAGATTTAATCTCCACCATTGCTCATTTCTTTTTACCTCTTAATCTCTACCCTCAATTGCTCTTTAAAAGGAAACCTCTCCTTCTCATTTGGATATACACTTTTATTCTATTGTTATTCTGCAGGTTTGGAGAGCGATTTTGGAGGAGAGTTTGAGCATTTGAGCTTGGACCATGCAACTTCTTCTTCTTGTCTTCTTCTCTCATGCATCCATGGCAATCATTTTACAGTAGATTCATGTTAATTTAGATTCATATTTCTTTCATAGATTAGCTTGCATATTTCCTTTCATGCATTGTTATCATATAGATTAGTTTCCTTCCATGCATTGTTATCATATAGAATAGTTTTCATTTGCATGCATATTTGGTGATCATGGAGACTAGCATTGTTTCTCTTTCTCTTTGAATCTCTTATTTCATGGTGTACTTGCATGGGCATAACTAGGTCTAAACTGAGGGCCTCCATTACAAACCCTTTCACTCCATGAATAGGGAGCTATGAGTCACCATTTGAGACCTCATTATTGAGTAATCTTGAATATAATGATTCATAGAAGTGTGTCAACATTTTAGCACATAGAATCAAGTCTAGCTGATGACTGATCTTTCATACTGGTGGTAATCCGCTAGGTACATTATCAGAAACAATATCCTGAAACTCCTCACACATGTCTGCAACTTCTATAGGTACATCTTCTACTTCTTTTTTACCCAATTTTGGAATTAGGGAAAAACACATATGCTCATGTCTCATACCTTTTAAGAACTTTCTTCCATCAACTAAACATATTTTGGAATTACTACATACCTTTTCTCCTATTTCCTTCGATGGCTTTAGCTTGTGTGGGACTCCATCCTTTGTCAAAGAAAAAGTATTAGCCTGACCATCATGCATGGCATGACTGTCAAACTACCAAGGCCTTCCCAACAACAAATGACATGCATCCATGGGGATGATATCACAAAGTACCTCATCTCGGTAACTTCCAATATTGAACTTCACTAAGCATTGCTCATTGACCAGGACCTTGCGGTCATCCCACACCCAGGAAAATTTTATGGACGTGGGTGTTTTCCCCTTTTTAGCTTTAACTTTGTGACTATTTCTTTTGATGCCAGATTTCATAGGCTCCTATGAATGCTCCTTTATGGACGTGGGTGTTTTTCCCTTTTTAGCTTTAACTTTGTGACCATATCTTGCAAACCTTTTAATCACAATTATCAGGAAACATTTTAATCCTTGTTCACGTGTGTGTAGGTGCAATAAAGGAACACTCAAGTGTACTAGAAGCTTCATTCAATGGACCCTTATAAGTATTTCTTCCCTTCTTTTTCCTCTTTCAATCATTTCTTTATTATTTTATGCATTGTTACATATTATAGTTACATTGTATCTAGAAAATAGAACCATATATGGTGGTTTAGCATCTTTATAGTACATATTTATGTACTCTTTTTGTATGGCATGTTTACGCATCACATTTTCATCTATGAACTGTGTATTTTTCTGGGGCATATAGGGTACAAGGTTGATTAGAAATCCCTTAAAATGTGTGTACTCATCTTTCAACATCTAAATAATTTTATTTATTAGTTAGTACCAGAGTTGCACACACATTCGTCCTTCCTAGTGAGAAAACATAGAGGCTGAGGAGCTAGGATAGTTTTCTCGGAGTGGAGAGAAGGGTATTGAGTCCTCAAGGGGTCTGATCACCCTTTAGAGGGAATTACTATTTCTACTCTAAAAATCTATAATGAAGTGCCACTTAATTTCAACTATGTCTTTGCTACAAAAGGAATATTTTATTTGTTCCCATGTTTCTTAAGGGACATTCCATCTACATGCCTCAAATCTAAGGTGATGAGAATCACTCCTCACCTACACTATTAATTGTTTATCCTTCTCCTTTATTGAAGTCCTCAAATATGATTTATTCATGCTTATACATGAGTTTGAATTATTTGGTGTAATTTTCTTTCTTCTATTATTTTTCTTTGTCCACATGATATTTCTAAACTTTTCTAACATGATATTTTTTTTTATTTCATGTTAGTGTTGGGACATTCATACTAGTTAATGTCTCATTTGTTTGCCCACTTATTTTCATTTCTTCTAATTCTTCTTCCTTTGGTTTAGCTCCTATTCAACAACTGTTTTGGCCCAAAAATGCTTATGTATGCTTTCTATATTTTTTTTATGTCACTTAGTAAATAAATTATGTTGATGCCTCCATTACGAACATGGCGACCTCAACTAAAAAGATCTCATATGGTACCATTGACTCGAATTTGAGACTTCTGGTGATTTCATGTTTTTAATTCCTTCTAATTGTTTCCACTTGTGATTTAATATGCTACTCCCTCAAACATCACCCACAGAGGACAATCAACACGACTAACAAGCCAAAAATAGTCTTATTGGTTTTCCAATCACATAAAATTTATTTACTTCACTTGTTTTGAAGAAGGTACAAAGGTATCCATCTCCCTTGAGTCATTTTTGTTATACATGTCTTCTAGTTGAGCTTATTTTGAAAATAAATCATAAGAGCTTGTATTTGTCCACTATATCCAAAGAACCTCCCTTCAAGATAAAGATAACATGTTTCTTCTTCCTTTTCAATTTAAAGATGATAACTTTGTTTTTGTTGATGTTTACTTGTATATTGATCTTTTGACAAAAGAGCTCTAAAGCCTTGAAATGCTCTTTTAGTCCTGGAAAATTTTTGCAATTAGAATAAGATCATATGTATATAAAAAGATTTTCTGTAGAGCTTATGGCAAGACATATTGTCAATTAGTATCAAAAAACTGAGTCATCTAGTATCGACCGAGCTAGCAAGCATTATACAAGTCCCAAGTAATGTGATCAACATCACCCGAGTGATCAGTATGACCCGAGTGATTTGCAGCATTGCCCGAGTGACAATTTATCACCCAAGTAGACTTTTGGACCTGAGTGAAAGTTTGAAGCCGACCTTGCATATATTATTAAATATCATTTTATTTATTGCAAGCCGACTTACATAGTTATTTGTTTGGATAAGATATATATGTAAGATAGTTTGTTCTATCTAAAATATGTATGTATGGTGTATATGTATTAAATGTATGTATATGTATAAGACATGTGAATGACAGTCTGATTAAAGAGTAGAAGTATTCAGGACAACAGAGTCTCATCTTTCACATTCAGGTGATCAGTTACATTCAGAAGGATCTTATTTAGAAATTATAGTTGCACAGAGAAGATCATCAACTAGTTCATTCTCACAAGTGAATCAACAAAATCCTTTAACAATGTGGATGTAACAGTCCTTTCTATGCTCCTAACAGGGCAGACCATCAGAAGTGGTCATTGTAAGATCTAATAGGCTAAATTTATACTACAGTACTAAATCTTGTGGATATCATCCCCACCCCAATTTTACTTTCTTTTGGAAGGTTTCTGGGTAACTAAATATTATGTTATGTGTTGTGTATGATTCTTTAATTTCAAGTTCTATGCATGCAAACAAATAAGATTGTGGATTAAAAGGATTAATTTTTATTGGTTCCTGATTCACCCCCCTCTTAGTCACTGCAAACATCGTATATTTCCAATAATTGGTATCAGAGCAGTGGTTCTCTTATCAAAAGTTTAACAACTTGAGATAATATCAGAGGCTATGGATACATACGGATTGGAGAAAGCCATCAAGAATGAAAAGATAGATCTTAAAGTGGCCATGGATCAGATCATGAAACTTAAGGAGAAACTCTCTCTTTCCTTGAAAAGAAGAAAAGAATTAGCAGTGCAGACGAATGACACAAACTATATAGAAGAAAGAATTGAAGAATTTTGCAAGGATAGAAGTTCTGACAAAGATGATGCAGCCATTTAAGACTTACTTACAAAGAATCTCACTTTACATGAAGAAGTTAGAAAGTTGAAAAGAGAACAAGAAATTCACTCAATCATAATATGTGAAGTCATGGAACTAAAGAACAAAGCATAAGATGATAGAAATGTAGCACAAGAAGATAAAATACTGCTGAGTAAAAGATTAGAAGAAAAATAAAAAGAAATCCCACACTTGTCACTTCAATAAACTGATTTGGCAAGTCAACTCAACAATGTAACACATGAAGTTGTCAATCTAAGGACAAAAAATGAAAGACTTCATAATGATCTCAATACTGAAAAGAAAAAAAATGAAGGTATGATGAATTCACAAACTAGCATGGATTAGGAAACAAAATTCAAACATCATGGATGGACTGGATTAGGTTATATTGAGCAAGGTGAATCCTCACAACAAGGAGCTCAAAAGAACAACAAGACTACATGCAATCATTGTGGTAAGTTGGGGCAAACATCAAATAAATGTTAGAGCAATGGAAAGTAGAAATTTAATGGTAAATGCTATAGTTGTAACAAACATGGACATAGAGCAAGTGAATGCAAGGAAAAACCTAAGTTTGAAGGAAAATGCTACAAGTGTAACAAACAAGGTCATAGATCTTCCAAGTGCAGAACTAAGAGGTGGAATCCTGCTGAACAATTAGCCAAGGCAATTTTTGGTTGGGATTACAACACATGGTACAGATGTTGTCATTGTGGTGAATATAGACACATTGGTGAAAATTGTATGAAGAATCACTTTAGAAAAAGGTATCCTACTAAGAGATGTTATGTGTGCAAGCAACTCGGTCATCTAAGCAAGAATTGTATGAACATAGAAAAAGTTGATACTGGTTTTGAGAATTGAAAAGCCAAACTCTCAGAAATTAGAAATTAGATGAGCAAGAAATGGGTAAGGAAATCCTCAGATAATTCAGATCAAAGTAATGAAGGATCTAATGAAACCCTAAATAGTGAGCTAGGTGGATCTACCATTATAGAATAGGAATGTAAGGAGATGACTGGAACTATGCAATACAAGCCATCTTACATCAGTTCTAGATAAGCTAGCAAGTCCAAATCTGCATATTGATGCATGAGGACATATTATAGTTCTACCTGAGTTAGAATGTTCGTAACACCTGAGCTAATCTAGCTTAACCAAGCTGAGTCAGGTAGTATTGATAATTGGAAATTTGGTTTCACCCAAGCTTCTGAGTGAATCTTGGAGAAACACCTAAGCAATGCTAGCTACTATGTACAAAGCATTTAATAAAATACTCTAATGGTTGAAAATCTCTTATAAATGAAGGATTGTAAAGATTATTGCTTACAAAGTTTTTAGTTTACAAATCAATTCAGAGCCCTTAGCAATTCAGTGCGAATTTGTGATTGAAAGAAAAGTTTGATCATTTCATCTGAAAAATATGGCATCCACTTCCAATAGAAAGGTCAAGAAAGGTTCTAAGATGTTGGTAATAAATGTAATTTATGATACTGTTGTGTTTAAGCTTCATCCAACAATTGCAGAGGAGATAGACTTGATGGGAGCTCATTCCCTAATTCCTCTGAAAGTGTTACTGGTTAACGACATCTGAAGCTTATATCACTACAACATACATGATCTTGGAACCATTGAGATGAACAAAGAATATGATGAATTATGTACAAATGGGATTCTAAAGCTGAGTATAAGCACCTCGAAACCAAGGTTTGGACACACATCATGCACATGCCAAGGTATTTCCAGAAAAAATGGATGAGATATGTTATTAGCCGTGTCCACAACATGAACCTATGGTTGTAACATCCTATGAAGATCAAAAAGTAGATAATTCCATGTGTCATTGGGTTCCCTATGCTATAAAATCCAAAATCTACCAAAACCCTAACTTGGGATGACGTAGCTGAGTTAACTCTTGCGGAGTAGGATGAAAAAAGCATGAGACTTAACAAAGTAACTGATATGTAATTGAAATTTGGAATTCATGTTATAGCCCACAAGATATACAGTTTGAGCAGGCCTAATAGTGTTCCATGTGAAGCTGTTGACCTAGCATACAAAGTGGTGAAGAAGAAGCTAGTATTCGACCTAGCAAAATTGCAGCTCATCTAGTTGAGAAAGAATATGGAAAGCATCTGAGTATCCAAATCCAATTAATGTAAGTTTGGTTCTCTTCTAATCTTCATACTCTTTTATGTTGAGAAGTTATTTCCCTCCAAGAGTACAATAGCATGTAAGAAAGATAGACCAATAATCCATCAGATTAATGAATTCATAGCTGAGTTATGAGATAAATTTGATAACATTATGGATGGATACTTTGAGAATTTCAAATAGAAGATGCAGAGAAGGTACATAATTCCCAAACAACTAGTTGAAGATTACAAAGATAAATTTTGTTTCCTAGTTGACTGTGATAAGGTTTATATACAAGTAGTAAAGCCTAGGATTGCATGGGTAAAGCCCCTGTCATATGAAGTCAACATAGATGACACAAGAGATATCATAGAGGCTCTTGTAAATGAATCTTCCAATCCAAAGACACCCTACTTTGGAACATATGAGGAATAAAAGAGCAAGATATCTTTGGAGATTGAGATTCCCAAGATATTGAAAAGAGGAAAGAAGAGGCTTGATATATTTAAGGAAAAGCATGGCAAGACCTTCGACTCTCCTTCCATCTTTGAGAGTAAAGAGGATATAGTTAAAATAGAGGATGTTGAATATTGAGGAAAAGGATGAGGAAGGTAAAAGTAAGGAAATTGTTCCTTCATCGAGTCCTAAGAAAAAAGGAGATGAAAAAGTAGTAATTAATGATGAGATAGATCTTGATAAAGAAATCGTGATTCCAAATTGGGATCAATCCAGCTTGTTTGTAGAGAAAATGGATATTCTAAGAAAACTGTGGAAGAAAAGAGCTACACAAAAGAAGCTCCGAAAGGAAAGATAAAGGAATAAAATACTTGAAGATGTCAAAGGCATATTTGTAGATGTATTGCAGATTTAAGTCAATGAGCGTGACTCAATAATGGACCAACTTGTTGACATTGTCCATAATTTCAACACAGATATAAATGGTAAAGAGAAGTTACTCGAGAAAGCAAAAAAGAAATTTGAGAACAAGGTTCTATAAAACATTGCAAACAAGATTGCAATTGACCAGGTGCAACTTACCAATATCATCAGCACTCTAGAAACCACCATGACCAATGTGGAAACACTTTTTGTAAAGTTGAGTGACACCTCTAACTTTACTATGGAGATCAAGAACAAGATAGTGAAGATTGATGCAGACATGAAGGAAAGTGCAAGATAGTTAGCACTTGACCTGAGCACTAGTTCAACTAACTTCATGAAGATCAAGTATCTTACTGATCTAAAGGTTGAATTGTTGAGAGAAGAAGTCAGAACTAGAGAGTCACTTACAGATATACAAAGCCAACTCCTACCACACATGGATGGAATGCAGAAATGCATAACACATGCAAAGACACTCATTCATGACAATAATTTCTCAGTTGCTAAGATAATGATAGAGTTGTTTGTAGAGCTACAAGTTGAATTGCACATCATGAAGGTGCTACATGACAATTGGGACAACACTTTGTCTTAGATTTTGATGGTACATAGTGATTTCCTATCCTACTTTGGAATAACCTTGTAAATATCACTTTTGGCATTTTTGTCAAAAACAAGGGGGAAATATCATTATATTGTAATAAAGGGGAAACATCATTGAGGAAACACATGTGTAGTGGAACAATGTAGAAAATATACTTTAAAATTATAATTTTTGAAAAACACAAAAATAGAGTTAGTTGGACCTGAGCAGTAGAAGCAGTATCAAAACCTGAGCAGATAGTAAGGGGGAGTTTTGACATATCAGATATAGAATTCAATGATAAGTGTTTTTGTCACTAATGCCAAAGGGGGAGATTGTAGACCTTATGGAAAGGCATATTGTCAATTAGTGTCAAAATTATTAGTCATCTAGTATCGACCAAACCATCAAGCATTATACAAGTCCTGATTAATCAGTGTTGCCCGAGTGATCAACATTGCCCAAGTGACCAGCATTTCTCGAGTGATCAATATGATGCAAGTGATTTGTAGCATTGCTCGAGTGAAAATTTATCACCCGAGTAGACTTTTGGACCCGGGTGACAGTTTAAAGCCGACCTTGCATATATTGTTAAATATAATTTTGTTTATTGCAAGCTGAATTATAGAGTTATTTGTTTGGATAAGATATATATGTAAGATAGTTTGTTTTATCCAAAATATGTATGTATGGTGTATATGTATGAAATGTATGTATATGTATAAGACATGCGAATGATAGTCTGATTAAAGAGAAGAAGTATTCATGAAAATAGATTCATCTATCACATTCAGGTGATTAGTTACATTCAGAAGGATCTTATTCAACAATCATAGTTGCACAAAGAAGATCATGAACTGGTTCATTCTCATAGGTGGATCAGAAAAATCCTTTAACAAGGTGGAGCTAACATTCCTTTCTCAAAATCTCTTAACAGAGTTGCACTACTTATTGTATTGTACAAAATATTTTAAAAAGGTGGACCTAGCAGTCCTTTCTATGCTCCTAATAGGGCAGACCATCATAAGTGGTCATTGTAAGCTCTAATAGGCTAAATTTATACTGTAGTACTAAATATTGTGGGTATCATCCCCACCCCAGTTTTACTTTCTTTTGGAAGGTTTTTGGGTAACCAAACATTGTGTTATTGTTGGAATTAATGGGAAGTAGTACTGAGAGGGAAGGGGTGAATCAGTACCTCTAAAATTTTTAACACCTTTCATAATTCATCATTAGTAATCATTCATTACTGCATTATCGACAGTTACTGTTATCTTTCTTATGCATGTATTGTTTATTCATAATCTTTAATAGTTTGCAACATTCATAGAAACATTCATGAAAGTGATAAACACATAACACAAGATATGGTATCACAAAAAACTCCTGTTAGGAAGTAAAAAATGTGGTGGGGATGGCACCCACAAAACTTCACTATCTGCAGAATGGAAGGGAGTCGGTTAAGGCTTACAATTTGATCACTTCTGATGATCTACCCTGTTAGGAGTATTAAGGTGGAGACCTGTTAAGATCTACTATGTTAAGAGCTTTAGCAACACTATTTTAAGTGTGCACTCAGTTATGAGATTTTCAATAAGACTATTAAGTCCACCTTTCTTGAAAGGATTTCATATGCATACTACACTTGTTATAATGAGTACAAATGTTGATCTGACTGTATGTAATCTACAATGTCTCATTATAGATCTATTAAAGCTCTCATAATAACAATATCACCTTAAGTGATTGATGAATACCTTTTCTCTGCTTGTCGGTACCCTCTGTTCTGTTCTTGAAATTGATTTGATTCTATTTATGTCCTTCTGCATGAATTCTCTTGTCTGGTCTCTAGATGCTCTCTATGGCTACAATATTCATTGAACAAATTCTATTCTCAATAGATTGAGCATCTATTTATACAAGTATTTTACCTATCTTGGAATCACACATTACAATGTTAACTCTTAGATCCAAGGTTTACAATTTGACCTTGATCTTTAGTTTGCATGTTTTAAATAAGTAAAACTAACTAAAACAATATTAAATACATTACTTCCTTCGCACATAATGGATTTAAAAGTAAATCAAGAAGCTCTAAATACAACTTCAGTGATTTATCTGACATGGAAAGTTAGATCCACTTTTTGTGGGATGTAACTGACTGTCGGTTCTTGGTTGTCGGGTTGAACTTGAAGTTTGTCGACATTCCTTTGTTGAACTGTCCGTCGGGTTCTCTTCATCTGTTGGTTTCCTCTTTGTGCTATTCTGATGGGTTGCATTGTTGTTACTCATCAAGTTTCCTTTACCTTTTTGTCATTGGATAACACTAAATAGTGTTTTTCAGGTAACCTTGGCATCAAGTAGTGTTGTTCCCTGTCTATCGGTGTAGTGATAACTGATGGTGCAAATCATGTTTTTCATTGTGTATACTAATGGAAAAATATAATGCCTTCAATCTCCCCCTTTGACATTAGTATCAAAAACTTATATGTGCATAATACTAAAGTGTTTAGTATGTACACCATGTTTATATCCTTGTCATTATATGACTCCCCCTAACTATATGCATTGGTATAGTATAAGTATATGTACACATATACTATACATTCTCTATTCTTTGCTCTGTATGTACATATTATTTCCTCTTTCTTTTCCCCCTTTTTAACTAAGGTGAGTGAACATATCAATTTCCCCCTTTCTTTGATACTTATGACAAAAATGTACAACTTATGATATGTCAAAATTGTGACAAAAATGTGCAACTTACACTGTGTCAAGTATATTGGAATGGGTTGTCTTGATATCTTGTTACATTTTCTCCCATTTTTCTTTTAGTTGTTCTAGTGCCATGTGTTGTAGCTCTAGCCTTGCGTGCATATCTGTTAGAATATGTAATCTTTCCTTGGTGAAATATATTATAAACCAAGGTAGTTTAGTTTTATTTATTATGTAAGTAGGTGATTCCTATAGAATCCCTACATGTACACATGTCCTCTTGTCCATATGTGAGGACATTATATTTATTTGTAATTTCCTTTATTCTAGATTCCTCCTTAAGAGGAAATTGCACAAGTGGCACACACATTATGAATGTGGCTCACATGCACATGGGAGTTACATGCAACTCCTTTCTTCTCATCTCTTCATAAGAGATGCTTTTTTTCTCTTCTTCACTCACTTTTTTCTCACAACTCACTTTTTCACATTATTCACTCTTTCACACATTCACTTGCAACACTAGTTTCTCTTTCTCTTGAAGCATTGTATGAGCATTTTTCTCTCATTCTCTTCCTCTCTCTCTCTTAGGCTTTTTAGCCCATTCTTAATAATATCACGGGGGTTTTTTTATGCTTTTCCCCCTTCAA
>MU225815.1:1802342-1818849 GCA_018584345.1 Thuja plicata | reverse complement strand
CCTTTGTTATTTCATTTTGGTGTATGCTCTAAGGATTAGCTTGATTCATAATAATCTTCCTTTTTCCTTACTCAATTGGATTAATTTGTTCCTGTCTCAAATTTATTTTCCATTTTAACAATATCATAAATGCTGTCTAGGATAGACATTTTAGGGGTAGCAATTAATGTATTTGCCTCTGTCACATGTTGTTGCAGGAGTGAAAGTGTCGATAAGAGCTGAGATTGGAGCTCATTTACCTCATCTTTGTACTTCATCTCTATAATCTATATGTCTTGTCTCTATTTATGAGCCTATTTGATTTTCTCTTTGTGCAATTTAATTGCTTCTTCATTATTGGTGAGACTTTGTGCACTTGACTTAAGATCAACATCAATTTGTGCTATTTGGTCAGTATACTTCTGAGTGAGTTGATCTAGAGTGCAAAATTTTTGTATTAAGGTAATAACTTATCCTTCTCATCTTGCTTTTCTTCTTCACCTTTTTCTTTCTGTGTCCCCTTGTTCTTTTTGTGTTGCCTCTTTATTTTGATCAGCAGACTTATCTGTCTGATCATCGGTTGCAACCTTCTCTGTAGGTGTTTCCTTTGTATTATACGTGGTGTCTTTTTCTTTAGCATCACCCTTGTCCTTGGGTGTGCTTTTGTCCTATGCTGCAAATCCATCATTACCCTCCAAAATATTGATTGCCTTCATTAATACATGCATATTTCTTTGAGTGGTAGGTTGGGCTTTATCCAAAGTGGTGTCCTACTCATCGGTTTGATCTTTTTGAGCATTGACATCCTCATATTTTTGCACTTGGTCTGCAGGGTCTAGTTCTTTGAAGTCCATGACTGAAGTGTCCTGCACTGTATCATTAGCAACATTAATTATTGTATGATCTAATGTCTTCAATTCTTTTTCTATCCTTGATCCTTAAGTGTAATAAATATTACTTCATCCTTCTTCTATGGATCTTTATCAAAGTCATAGTTTGTGATGTCTTGAATGTCAAAACTATCCATTACTTTGTCCAAATCTATTGGCTCCATGTCTTCTGTATTGTCCAAAGAAATGTGATGAGGACTTGCATTGTCTTTCTCCTCCTCTCTATGAGGTGTGTCGGTGAGAAGTAAATGTTCCTCACAACTTGTTGACTCTATTGGCAGATCTAGGAGTTGTCTCCATTTTGTTTCAGTCATTGTGTCTAGCTCTGTGAATTTTCTTTCTAGTACTTTGTAAGCCCTTATCTTTGATAAAAATTTTCCTGAATGCTTCTTCATAATCTCCTTGATTTCTTCAATTTTGGCTTTGGGAGGCATTAGTGTTACTAGTATCCTTTCCCTTGCTTCTCTTTTGGTCTGCAGAGCATATGACCATTGTTGGTATACCCTGTTACCTAGCTCTTTAGGTATTTTATTGACAAATTCAGCTGGTGCATATTTGTACTTAATCATTGACTTTATAATTGCCTCTTGTATCTTATTCTGGTCCTCTAGGTTTAGTGTTTCCCATTGTCTAATTTTCTTATCAGACATGGTGCTGGATTTAGCAATAGATTCAGAAGCTTCATCAACCGTTTGATTCTTGTAGTTCTTCTTTACTACATCAGGCTCATCATTTTTAGTATCCTTTATGTCAGCCTTTGACCTAACCAACATTTTCCTCTTCTTTGGAGGTGTCATTTTCCCAGTTTGTTGCCTTGTTCTCTTAGCTGACTGCTTCCTCATGTAGATCCTTACATGACCTTTCTTAAGAGGTGTGGTATCAGTTGCAGTGGTTTGAATTCTTGTCCTTGGCTTCTTTGCAAGAGGTGGAGGTGGAGGTGGAGGTGTATCAGATTTAGTCTCCTTAGAATCTGATTTCTGTTCTTCTTGTTCCTCACCGATGGTGCCCTGTTCATCAGTTTCCTCTGGTTGTTCCTGTTCTTCTTCTGTAACCGATAGAATCTTCTTGAGATTCTTAATCATTTTATCCTTTTTTTTTAAAGTTTTCTTTATCTCTAGGCCTCTTTTTATCTTATATATGGCCTCTTCATAGGTTCCAAACCTAGGTTGTTTGCTGTCAACAAGCTCATTTATTAGTGCATAAATTGCACTTGTAGCTTGATCAATATTTATTTCATAATCTAATGGTGCTAACCAAGATTTTCTTGGTACAAATAGTTTGATATGAGTGAAATCAATATCCACCATAAAACATAATTCATCCTTATATTTTTCCACAAGTTGTTAAGGAATCCTAGTCCTTTCCATCATCTTTTCCTTGAACTCAAGGAAGTATGCAGACATAACAGATTCAAAATTGTCCCCTAGTGACTTAATTAGTTCAGTAATATTTTGTGTTACTAGTTTGGTAGTGTCCCATTTTACTTTTCCCACTCAAGAAAAGTACTCTTGAAAATAGAAAAATATACACATGATAAGTGAGCTAAACTTACATGTGTTGGTCTTTGTAGACTTGATTGTGTGCATGTTCTCATGAAGTTGTTTTTAACAGGATCTCACATAGATCCATCTAAATTCATTTGGTCACTATCTTGTAAGTTGTTCTTACTGATGTTGTAGATATGTTGTTCAATATTCTTGCTTGAAAAATATTATACCCAATTACACATGCACCAAATTTTAGTTCTTCATCAGTGATTGTGTTTACTTTGAGACCTCTGTTATCCCCTTCCGCATTGGTGAGTTTTTTAACTTCTTTCATGGAGGGATGCTTATGTGCCCTAGGTTTGTTGGTTATCAAATAAATAGTGACAGCGTGAAGGAAATCCTTGGTTATTTGCTTGGGTTGGTCTAGCCACAACTTCTTATCATGCATTCTTCTCAAGACTAGCCTTATCCAGTCTATTTTGAATTCCCTCATGAAATGTAGGGCATTAGTTAACCCTTTGACTTCCAAGTGTTTGTGCTCTTCCTTCATTTTCCCTTCGACATCACAAATCTTGTTATAAGCTTCATCAATTTCAAGATCACCTATCTCTGCGATCTTATAGTGAATATAAGACCTAACGTCTTCTATTAGCAAAACCCTAGGTGGTATTTTTGAAAACGCTCTGATTTCATCAGGTTTCAATGCAATTTATGGGTAGATCTTATACTTAGTCTCTACACATGTGCTATTCTTAGTCAAATTAACCACATTCCTTTTATCATTCTTGATCTTGGTGGTTCTGGAGGTGGTTTCCATTATTTTTCAAGTTTTAGGGCTTTCTTGAAATCAGGGCTTTCTTGAAAATAATGACAAAGTGCTTTTGGTGCCCTTGGTACTTACTTTGATCCATTGTAATGCTTAATGACCTAGTTGCTGTGTGTTGAATCGAGTCAAGGATGATTCTGCTTTTTTCTCTTCAATCACTCTATTTTTTGCTCTGCTTTCTCTTCAAATTGCGGGTGCAAAATGAAGTGCTTCCATCGACTGTTTATAGGCTTTTGCCCTAGATCAGCAATAAATGCTTCAATGACTTGTTGGGTCATAAAGACAGAGTCCATTAGGAAGAATTTCAAAATCATCATCAGCATTGACATGATGCTTAGGATAGTTGTTGACCATTTTTCTTTTACCGACAGATATCAGTATTCTGTCATGACAACTCTAAGACTTTGCCTTCTTACTGACGGGGTTGTTTTCTCAGAATTGGAACAAGTAACATAATATGCATCTTTATTATGTATATTTTGACTGTATATCAATTGTATAATGGAAATGATGCAAAATATGAATTGGTGTAATGCAGTTCCATACTTACTTGTTCAGCTTAAGTGGGGTGGTGATGTCACTAGATCCATTGGATGGGGTGTCACCATTTGCATTTCTTGGCCCAGCTTCATCATTGCTTGATGCTTTTATCCACATTTTGTCTCTAGCACTCTAGATATCTTCAATGGTGTTTCCATTGGGATATGTGCTTGTCTCTGTCAATCAGTCTTTGCAATGTTTGTTGAGGTGACCAACTTTGTGACAGTGTAAGCATGCCATTTCGGGGTCTAACCAGCCTCTAGAGTACCTTTTGGTCCGTGCTATCATGCAGTTTACAATAATGTGACCATATCTACCACATTGTACATTTTGTCCATGTATTGTAATCCCATATATATTAATTACCGATTCTCTTTGGTTGATAAGGAGTTTCTTGTCCTTTAGGCTTCCATGCTTGCCTTTTCTTTTTTCCAGCATTCTTCAGATGTGTTCCCATTCATCTTGCAGGTAGGACAATATTTGTCCATGTAGGTTTCCTTCTTTGGCTGTTCTATCTTAGTCTTGCATTCATAAGCCTTATGTCCTTTCTTGTTACATTTATAACAAAATTCTATGAATGTAGATGTAGATTTAGGAATACCTCTCATTTTACCTTGGCATACATTTGATGTGTGCCCTTTCTTTCCATAGTACTTGCATGTCATCTTTCTTGGTCTTTGATTTTCATAGACATTCTCTAGATTGACTTGATTTGATGATTCTCCATTTGCAGTAAAGCCTAAACTATTGTTTTTGTTGACTCTTAGTTGTCCTTCAAGAAAATCGTCCATTCTCTTATTGATTTCTTTAGCCTTTTTGATAACTTCATTATGTTGTTGCTGAATTCTAACCTCATGCTTTATTTTTTCATTCTCTTCTCTTAGTTCACCGATAATCTATATTCTTTCAATGAGTTCCACATTTATTCTATTTTCTTCTTGACTCATAAGAATAATCTAATTTGTGAGATCATGGTGATGCTCAACATGTCTTTGAATATCCAACTCCTTCTCTTGTAGCTTTTCTATGATCTTCCTTCTGTCATCAATAGCAAGTGTTCTTTTTGTTTTAGCTTGTCTAGCAAAACTCATCACATCAATCATTCTTACCATGTGGCTCTCTTGACCGATTTGCATCATCTTTATTTTCTCTGTCAAATGTTGATTGATCTCCTTTAGATTTGTGATGTTCTCTTCTGATGTATCTGATGTATTACTTGCATTTGACCCTAAAGATTCAAAGAAATATGGAATCTCTTCTTCTTGATAATATTTTTCATTGTTCTAGGTAGCCATACCTTTCCTCTCATTCAACAGCTCTCTCATCTTGATTTTAGCTTCTTTATACTGTTCATAGAACATCTGTATCTCAAGCTTTCTGTTCTCAATATTCTTATCAAGTTTGTACTTCTCCATTGTATGATCTTTGCTCTTAAGATTTCCAAGAAGAGACAGAGCTTTGATACCAATTGTTGGAATTAATGGGAAGTAGTACTAAGAGGTGAGGGGCGAATTAGTACCTCTAAAATTTTTAACGCCTTTCACAATTCATCATTAGTAATAATTCATTACTGCTTTACCGATGTTGTCTTTCTTATGCATGTTGATGAGACCATTTACTGTCTCTATTATATTAATCTTTATACTCTATTTTTAAGTATTACCAGAACAATTGTGGACTTATAATCAGTTGAACTCATGTCAAAGTACATATAGAACCATTAAACCTATGGGTAGAATAGATATGTCATATTGTGTCAATATTATATATATATATATTGTAGTATTTCATATAATAGTCAGAATGTGTGTTATAATATCTAGATTAATTTGATTAGGATATTTGTATGAATATCTTTGCATGACAACTAACCTGCTAGGAAATAGGAGTCACTTGGGAGTGGTTGACAACATTCAAAGAAAATGATAAAGACCAGTTGCGGATGGATAACCATAATGGAATTAGAAGACACAACTACTACAAATAAGGAGCCACTGTTTCAGATTTGCATGAACAAGGCACTTCTATATTCCTTCTGCACTTCTGACATATTGAATTGGTCCCCTAGACTTCATTACATATGTCCTGGGCTATTGTGTTTCCTATTTTTTCCCTTTGGCGTAGTTTCAGTTAGAAGGTTCCTTTTCTGTTTTAGAATAAAGAAGTCAATCCTCTATTTATAGGGAGGAGACTGTTATTTTGGAAGTTCAAATATTTTTGAATACAATGTTCTGATTGTATCTTGCACAACAAGTTCATTTTCAGTTTCACGTACCATTCTCATGTAATCAGTTCTTGGAATACAATAAATTAACTTTTGGTTTATATTCCGTGTTCATAGATTAGCTGAAGCTAACCAAGGGGGCCCACTTGGGAGGTGGATTAGAGTAGAAGTAGAATAGATTTACTTCCTACATTTCTAGTATTCTAGATAGAAGATTAGAGTTTCTTCCTACATCATTGTACTTTGTGAATGTTCCTGCAACACTTGCAAGGATAGTTATAGTGAATGCTCCAGGTTGAAAGAATAGGCTTAAATAGAGTTTTCAATTTGTAATGTTTATTTCAATAAGGAGTAGGTGTGTTTCCTTTCCTGCAGCCCTAGCATAGATTCATTTCATGTGTTTTAGTTTCCTGCAGCATAGGTAGAGTGACTCTTTAAGGGACTTAGTGCACATACTGTGCCATACCATTTCAAGTATACGTCCCTGGGTTGACAAACTAAATGCACCTCATGGTGGGGAAAAGTGATCCTTAGATTGAATAAACTATTCCTAAGAGAGGATTTGGGCACAATTACTAAGCACCTATTGTGAGGCGGTTCATTTTTGGTGCCGCTGCCGGGATGGTGTCAAACTAGGAAACTTTCTGAGTCATTTTTATTTCTAAGATAGTTTTTAGTGGTTGTAATTTTAAATTTGCTTCACCAGTGTGAAGAATTAATTTGCATGCATCAAAGGGGAAGAAGAAGAGATGAATATGAAATATTTCTTCCATAAGAACCTACAAATTTGAATGAGAAATTTGAAGAAGTTGAGTTTCCTTTTGTTGACGCAAGTCCTGAGTTTCCTGCAACATCTTCTGCTAGAGTAGAGCCTTTTTATATAAGTGGTCTTCGGCCTTTCGCTGAAATCTTGGCTAGCTTTCTTGATAATTCTGAACCAAATGCACCTACTGTTAATAATCCTATGGCTAATATTACTTTCCAATAGCAACACCAAATCCCAATACCTCCAGTAATGGCACAACCTACTTTCCCATTTCCTCTATCGAGCTTTATAAACAATGCTAATCTCAAAAATATACCCTTTGCTGCACTTCTGAAGTTTTATGGGCTGATAATTGAAGATCCTGACACCTTTTTGTTTGAGTTTGACATCCACTGTCATAGGTTTGACTATAACATTGATGCCCACAAACTCAAGCTATTTCCAACAACACTAAAGGAGTCGGCCTTACGATGGTTCATGGGCCTAGGAGCAAATGCAGCAGACACATGGGATGAGATGCAGACTCTATTTTGGCAGAAGTACAAAGAATATTGCAAGGGGAGTGACCTGAGGGGAGATGACATTTTTAGACTATTTTAGAAGGAGAATGAAACCTTGGAGGACTATGTTTCATGTATTTTTATACACCATGTAGAAGAATCCCCAACATGTTCTAGCAGAGGATTCACAAAAAGTAGTCTTCTTGAGAGGAGTAAACGAAATTTGTTTGGAAGCATTGGACCTCATGGCTCATGGGGACATATCCCAATCTTCTTGGGATGACCTCAAGAAAATCTATATCAACTACTCAGATCAACTGGGAAGAAAAGCAGAGGATATCGGTCTATAGTCATTTAAGGGAGCAATTTAGGCATTTCTAAGTTGGAGATATCTAATTTGCTAGCATATTTCAAGCAAGACATTATTAATGATGTTGCTAGGCATCTCAACACTATGACTTCCAAGAAGAAACATGTAGACACTAAATTTCAGCTAGCTGAGTACTGTCCACATTGCCATAAAAAAAAATAAAGACTACGGATGCAAGCTGGTGGCGAACCTGGAAAATCAACATTTGCCTATTGAGTACATGAAGATAGAAGGAGATGACAAGCAAGTGTTCTTTGTTGCTCAACGTTGACCATGGGCTTCATGACAAGGTATGCCTCAGGACCCATTACAAATTTCAACTCCTTACAATAGTCAATGGAAAAACTAAAGCTATCAAAATCCTTCTCAGTACTCTCAACCAGCCTAAAATAACCAATGGCCTAACTAGTAAAACAACCAATGGCCAAACCAACAAAATAACAAGTGGAAAAATAACCAATAGCCTAACCAGCAAAATCAATGGCAACCATTGCAAGGAAATTGGCAGAAAAATAACCAATGGAGTGGGCCTCCACAGTGGCCTAACCAAAATCCTATTTTTCCACAACTGCCACTACCAGCCCCACCTCCTGCACCCACTAGCCCCAATCCAAAGAAAACCCAATTTCCTACTCATTTGCAACCAAATCTAAATAGAAAGCATCAGTAGTAGCCAATGTATAATACTGATACACAACAATACCCTGCCTATGCACTTGAGATATCTGATATCCATTTGAGGTTCGGTACTTGTGATGTGTTATTATGTATCCTACAAGTATACTGCACACAAACACTCAATAACTCATCATATCCAAGGTTAGTAAGATCAATTCAATGAAAACATAAAAAACCTTGAGAAACTAAATTATTGCTTCCTAGTCATGAAGATTCTACTCTAATTGTTAGTTGCTCTCAGATTAGCACATTAGATTATAGAATTGACAATCATGAAATGGAAGATTCAATTGAGAATGCATCTACATTAATGCAAAATTGAGCTAGAATATATGAGATAGAAATGAAACTATCATTATGTCTATGCAAATGAGGATCCAGCTTGATAATAGCCTTGATGAAGTTGCTTTTCTAGATGTTCCTTTGGAGGGAAAGACTCAAATTTGAATTTGAATTGAGTGGTTGAGATACATCCATTGAGGGATGGCTAAGATTAGGACCTTGAGTGATCCATGTGATTGAAGCTCATTGGTTACATTTAAATTCTTTATCCTTTTGTGAGTTGAGAAGATAATAGGACAATTAATTAAATCACTTTAATTAATATCACTAGCCATGGGATTTTTTATTTTGATTTAATTAAATAGCTAGGAGTATTAATCAATGAATGACCCTTGATGAATGACCATTGATGTTTGATGGTTGATGAATTATGAAAATGAATTGATTGAAGTCAATTACACAATTATGTTGGAGATTAACTTGATTTGATCATGATTAGGAGATTGGATCTTTATGATTAGTATTTAGGGCAATTGCTTTAGCTGCACCAATTTTAGGTGATTACATTTGCCCCTCTTTTGATGTGTGATCAATGCATTGATTCAAAGAATATCTGATGTCTAATGTTGATATGAATCTACATTTGATGTGATGTTAGATAAGAGATCATTGATAATAGCTATCATAACCAATTTGATATGATGCTGATGAAATTGATTATCTACCAAAGAGATACTAAAAATATTGATGTTGATAAGATTGATTAACCAATTTGATATCTTGATTGAGACAACCAACTTGACATGGATCTTGATGAAGTTGATATGCCCCTAGTGTTGATAAAATTGGTTTGATTATGATGAAGAGACTATTAATTTGATGTGATGCATTGAAATTGATATGCCCCTGATCAATATGATTTAGTTTGATTAGACGAGATCTTTGATATGATCGATAATTGTTTCTAGATTCAGTTTGATGATTGATTTAATGAAAAACATTTGATACAACACATCAGATTTGATAACAAAGTTGTTTGATGATCCAAATGTAAGAATATTGATGATGATGATGATAATGCCCCCTCAGGAGAGAGATCAAAATGTGATAGAAGAATGTTGAATGATGTTGTATTGATGAGTTTAGAAAATGTTCAACTGATTCCAAAGATTGGATTGATGTTGATGATGTAGAAGATTGATTTAGAATCGATTTCGATTGAGCTCCTGATAATGATGCTGCAAAAAAAAGAATAATGATAAACCATGATGATAGATTCAAGGATCTTAGATGTGATACTCAACCATGTTACATTAGGATTTTCCTTTGTGAGGAGATTTTGATCAAAGAAGATGCATGCTAGAATGAAAATGAATTTCCCTAGAATGAGATGAAATCTTCCATCTTTGTCTTCATATTGTGCTTAATTTCATCATAGAGCTGTTAGTTGTTAGGTTTTAGTTATAAGCAAGTACAACCACCATTGGTACTTAGGTGACCATGTTGATATGAATACTTCTTGCATGGATTAAAAAACAATAATTAATCCTTTTCATATGCAAATGTCCTCGATGATTCTTTGATGATCATGTCCTAAGACAGAGTTGCACACTATTATGAATTAACTCTCAAGAATCAAACAAAGAAAATGTCACAATCAATAATCAATGATAATAGATAGCAGATAAAGAAAATATCATTCTCTCTATCCTTGTTTCTCTAGTACAAAGACATCATAGAGTCACTCGGAAGACATAATAAGAAAAATAATAACCATGCTATCGATGATAGGTATTGTTGAGAAACACCGTTAGTTGATTGTGTGTAATTGTTTTTGTTTTGTGATCATTGTTTGTTCGATGAGTGTTAAGAAACACTATTTGTTTAATCTCATGGGTGTTGAGAAACACCAGTATTGTAAAATAGTAGAACACCTAATATGTGATAGGTAATGTGGTGAACTCCTCTTGTAGCAATAGTTGAATTCAGGAACTGACTCCCCAAGATGACTAAGAACTTGCCCCTAGCTAGGTATGATTGTCCCAAGGATGAGATGTGGAATAGTTCCAAGATATGACAATAGGATACAAAACCGACCAAGACTGTACAAGGCTACAATGGATATACAAGATATGCACAAGCAATGAGAATAAATGCAAATTTGACAATTTTTTTTTTTTTTAAATTTTATGATTTTTTTTTGGATTTTTAGAGATTTTAAAATGTTTTTGGATTTTTAGAGATTACTAATTCTCAAGCATGATCACAGTGGTTTTCCCTCAATGTCTAGCAAGGTGTAGGGAATTATGGATGGGTTGATAGATCATAAGTGGATTAGCAATGGTGGATAAAGCAGATGAATCCCACCTTCAAGTATAGTCTCCTCAAGATTACCCAAGATAGGGATATATAATATAGCAATGTTATCTCATGAAGTGGTGCTAGATAGAAGATAGGGAAATGACCTGATGTCATGAAAAGCAAGTGGGATAGCCTGTAGTCCAAAAGAGTGAACATGTCAAGAGAATTATTGAGAACCTGTGTTGCATTTTTCATTCTTCCTTTTGATCAAGACCAAGTGGTCAAACTAATAGGATAGTGTTGGGATAGTGTTTGGATTTAGTGCAAGGATGTTCATGGATAGCAAGGATAATCTTGGGATAAGAAAGATCATGATAGGGTATCATAGATATCAATGCCAATATGCAAAGCATTCATAGATAGGCTCAACCTTGTCAAGATCATCAGAAGGAACATGATGCGCATGGGCTATTTGGATGAAAGATATGATGGATAAGATGACATGGAAGGAACTTTCCCCCAAGTGAAGAGTGAAAGTAGGAGGAATTACACACGACGCCTGTTTGCCAGTTTTTCATCATGGTACTTATCCAAGGTGCCACAAGAAGTGGTTTTCACCATAGGATGGATTTATTTCTCTTTACTTTTGCTACCAAGGTGCCTGTTTACCAGGTTCTCACCAAGGCACTTTTTCTCTTTTTCAATCTCTTTTTTTTTTTTCCAATTTTAGGTAAGAATTTATGCTTCTTTCTCTTTGTATAGTGATCCTTCGAAGGATATGATATGATAGGCCAAGGCCGCTTAAAGTATGCTCAAAGATGCTGATAGGGTGACGATAGAGAAGAATGATATGGAGGATAAGGAAGACATTAGCCAAGGATTTACGCAATGGATTAGATGAGAGGCATGGAAAGATATGGGATGGATGGAATGTAGGGACCCAATATAGAAGGATGGTGGGTAGGTGTAGGATATTGGTTAGGGTATTGAAATTTTTGTGGAAGAAAAGATGGAAACATTGGCAAGATCAACATCGACACACATCTTGAAGGATGGTGAAATGATAGAGGAAAAGTGGATGAAATATCTTGAGGTTTCGATGTAGGAATGGATATGGATATTGGTACATAAGGACCCAATATGGATGGAGAAGATGGTGAACTATTCAAAGAAATGGATTTTTGAATATGAGGACCCAAAATAGATTTGGAATAAAATGGAGTGGAAGCCTTTGGAAGCTTGGATGTCAATTCTGATTTTTCTTTTGTGTGCAAGTCTTTTAAGAATGACTTAGGAATCCACATAGTCTTTGATTTTTCTTTCTTTTGCGATGCTTTAGAATGCATTTATTCAAGGAGGGATTTAGGAACCCACATTTTCTTTGATTTTTCTTTTTTTCTTGGTGGACCTTTGTAGTCTCTTTAGCATCTCTTCTTGCTTTGTATTCACATGTTGATTAGACTGGACATGGTGATCTTCATATGTAAGTGGATTCTTGGATTTCTTCTTTCTTTGTTTGACATCCAAATTACTTCCAAAATACTTGGGAATTATGGATGAATAAGGCTGATATGACTGGTTCATAGAGATGAGTTGATATGGAGGGTTCAATGATGCATATCTTTGTTAATCTTGATAGGATATAGAGTAAATAGATGATAAGCTAGGAGTGATAGGTATAGTGGATGGAAGAATATAAGGACCCAATATAGATGAAAGGTTTGATGGTTTTAACTTTGGGATATAGGGACCAAGGATAAATTTGAATGATGGGGAAGATAGATGTTTGTGTTTAAATGGAGGAATATAAGGTGTGTAAGGTATATCAACATCATTAGAGTGAGTTGCATGGCCAAAGCTCTCATGGTTAGGAGTCATCTTTATATCAATAGGAACAACTTTGATAGGAACCACTGAAGCTTGAGGGAATTTATTGTCATGCCATGGATTTGGAGGAATGATGGTTTCTTGAGGTGGATATGGAGGAATATGACAAGGGGATGATGGGATGTTTTGATCTTGACAAGGATCTTTGGATAATGCAGAGAGAATACTTTGCTCTTGATTTTCAATAAGCTTATTGTAAGTAAAATGAATATCTTGATCTTGCTTAGGAGATGTAGGGCTATGTAGCTCTTGAGATGGAGGAATATATTCTTGGAAGAAATTAAAAGATATAAGGGGATCATCTTCAAAGTGTAAGGATATGGGACCTTCGTCAAATGTTGGAGGGGATATGATAATGTCTTGATCTTGATCATTAGTAAGACTTATTTCTTCATATTTTGGATCATCCTCTTGACATGGAACCACTTCTAAGGACAAGGTAGGAGTTTTAATATTCATGAGGGATTCTTGAAGGGTTGTTGGAGAATCATACAGAATAGGCATTGAAGCACATGAAAGATTAGGGTCTTTGATCTTAGAAGTGTGGAATAGACTTGCAGCAGGATTTAGATTAGCTTGGATTTCTTTTAAAGGCAGCCCTTGAGGGTAGACATAGTTATCAAGAAAAGCATCAGGTTCTTTATTTGATGGAGGGAATGTGGATAGATTTGAAGCATTATGAGATGGAGGAATGATGGAAGAATTGGAGGTGACATGTGGGTCATTGCTAGACATAGGTTCATGATTTCGATCACGCTTGGGATTAGTTTCTTGATCTTGATCTTGATTAGATGAATCATTAAGATTTTAAATTATTCCCTCATCAATAAGATCTTCGATTTTATGCTTCAACTCCATGCAATCTGAAGTTGTATGTTCATTATGTCTATGATAGACACAATAGTTGCTCAAGAATACAAAACCACATGAAGTGATTTGAGGCAACATGATAAGATTGTTTTCGAGAAGTTCTTCCAAAATAGATTCAGAAGATTGTCCCAAAGGAGTAAATGCTCTATCCCATGGAAATTTAGATTCACTTGAACTCTCCAATGAGATTATGGATTCAATATTATGAGGATGTTGATAAAAAACTAGACTAGTGTGATGTTGTGAAATAACCTCTTGACCAAAGATAGGATCACCATAAGTAGGTCTCTCTTTTCTTGAAGAATAGGAAGATATGTGTGAATCATGATCATAGATAGAAGAAACAATTGATCTTAGTGAAGGAACTTTTGATGATGTATCCTTTTCCTCTTTCAAGTCTTGAATTTCAGATTGTAAAGATTGGATTTTCTTTGATAAGGCTGCAATAAGTTCTTTTTCTTCCTTGTTGTTATGATTATAGTGTCCAACCCATTTGTTTGTAGACATGTTATGATTGGTTCAAGTATCTTAATGAACAATTATAGTCTCTTCTGATGAGGTTTGTTTCTCAATACCTTGAATTTGATGTATCCAAGAGATCATGAGCATGTGTGATCATTTTGAGAAAAATAAAAAATGCAAATTTTTCATATTTTTTTCATTTTTTTTACATCTTTTGGTAATTTGCATTTTTGGAGGTCTTATGCTTATTTTTGGAAGTTGAAACTTTCATCAGTCTCTAAAATTGGGTTGCCATAAGCACACTAGTTTAGAGACCAAAGTAGAATTTTTGGAGACCTTTCCAACGGTGTAAATGGTTTTTAATTTTGAGTACCGAGTCAAAAGTTATGACCTCACAAAGTTAGAGTAAAATTTTGTAGAAATTTTGGAAAATTGTAGACTCATTTGACTGATTTGGATATCTGTGACAACATAAGGTGTAAGTAGTCTACAAAGGGTGTTTGAATCAATGATAATACTTGTCCAAAATATGTACACAAATGGTCTCTATTTTGACAATGACCAAATAGATTATCCCTCCCAAAAATGATGAAATAGACACTAGAAACAACCTTTGGTTTGACCAAAAAGACTACAAGAACCAAGGACAATGCTTTAGGACCAATGTTTTTGAGAAAACAAGACAACATGGACTTGAGAACAATGCTTTAGGACCAATGTTTTTGAGCAAAATTTGGAATAATTTCTTGAGAACTTTTTGTGCAAAGTAACCAACCACCATTTTGAAAAGAGTCACCCATTTTTGGAATGCTTGCAAGGTGTTTTGAATTATGCAAATTTTAGTGACACACACACACAAAGCAAGTTTTTTTTGTCATGGCTTTGATAAGGATTGTTATTTTTTGAAATTTTTGTGATTATAAGGGTACAAACACACACTATCCCTGCAAATTGGCATAGAATGAAAATTGCTTGCTCATAGACTTAGGTACACACCCATTTGCTAATCAGAATATGGCTATCACAAAGCACGCAATGGCTCTAGTCATGATACCATATTATCCAGTTCCAAATGCAAATGGGGGCACAATATGATGAGTATCTTGGGGCAATTAATTTTTTCCTTGCATAAGGATTATCACCTTTTCGGGGTGATCTGGGTAGCTTCTAATCTTAAGGTGTTTAGTAAGGTTCTTAGTTCGGTTGTATCCTCTACGTCCACGCAAGCGTAATTGAGGTGTACAGCCCCGTAGAGCGTCTTGGAAAAAGGGGTCACAAAAATGTGATTGAGGCCATTAGGCCACCCTTAAGTTAGACGTGAGCCGAGTGTAAGCTCAAATGACATCCGACTCCCCAGGCTTAAACCCGAAAGAGTAAATTTGTTTTACATGAGTTAGAGTGGTGTGGCTCACACCTTGTTCTCACGTGGGTCATCCTGAGAGATTTTTTCCTCACCGACAGGCCCAACTAAAGGATAAAACAAGTAAAGAGGATTGGCGTTGAAAAGAGGTCTAGATTTCTGATTTTCCCAAAGGGAAAAGAGCATACTCTCCTACTCGATAACGTTTTCTCCTATCAAGAACTTCAAACAAAGTTCATTTCCTCAAATAAAGAATTAATATTCTATTTCATGTTTGAGTTTCTAATTTTCCCAAAGGGAAAAGAGCATAATCCTCTAATGAAACCAAAAATTAACCCTAAAGTTGACGTTAAGATGCCTAATTTAATTGATAAAACACATTGCATATGAAAGAAATTTGTTCATTTCCTCCAATTTTGGTATAAACAATAATTTGGGGTTTGAGTTTCTAATTTTCCCAAAGGGAAAAGAGCATAATCCTCTATCCAAATTAGAAAATGCACAAAATCGTATTAAGTGTCAAAGTGTTTTGAATTTTGCAATTTAGCCACCTACAAAAAACTTGTTAGTAGTTTCTCTCCTTGGAAATCTTTGGCAAATGTCCCAAAAAACATGTTAGGCTTCTATAAAAATGATCAAAATCATGAAAATAACCAAGTTAGCATGTTAGAAATCAAATTTATCAATGCAACTATTATGTATTTCTGCTCTTTGGATTATAGACGATACTACAGAGACCGAAAATGATAACTCCCAAAAATGATAATGATTTAAACTCAGACGCTAAACTTAACTGAAAACAATAAAGCTTTTACACCAAATGATAAAGCATTCCAAAAATGATAAAGGAATCACCAAAGACGCATTAAAGCCAATTTTATACCTTCCAGAGATTGTTAGGAATAAGGTGTCTCAACCTTGGATAATTACTATTCTTATTATTTGTTTTGTAAAATGCATTTCTTACAAATAATGTAATTAAGTGTGAGTGTACATGTCTAGTTGGCATGTTGATGTGTCACTCCACTTGATGTGTCGGCATCTTGAATTGTGTGTAAGGAGATCATGGCTGAAATGGTTATGAC
>MU225815.1:1774872-1797358 GCA_018584345.1 Thuja plicata | reverse complement strand
ATGTAATTAAGTGTGAGTGTACATGTCTAGTTGGCATGTTGATGTGTCACTCCACTTGATGTGTCAGCATCTTGAATTGTGTGTAAGGAGATCATGGCTGAAATGGTTATGACGAATTCCTATGACATGTAAGAGCTATTTCTAGAAGATTCAATGAAGGGTGAAGACATGCAATGACATGTGGCAACTGATAAAGTTGAGTACTGTACACTCTTACACAATCGTAAAACCCTAATACGACTATCTTTGGAAGTTTCCCTAAAAAGGAAAGTGCATGATATAAGCATCTTTTAGGGTTGCAGATAGATATAGGAAAAGAGTGTATTATTGGTATATCTAGTGCTACTAGATTTGTCTATTTAAGTCAATTATCTCCTGAAAGAATTTGCATTGCAAGTGTGTTGTAACCGTTGTGTTGAGGATAATACATTGTGCAGGTTTTGGAGTGCTGGGGTTTTTTACCGAAAGGTTTTCCCCAGGGTAAATCATTGTGTCATTCTGTATTTTCTGTATGCATGGTATATGGCTGCAATATCATTGTTCAATTAGTTAATGAATTTGAAATTGTAAGGATTTAAAATAATTTGCACAATACTTTCCTTTAGAGATTAGTGTAGGAAGCTGTTTCCGCACCTGAGTTTCCTTACAGAGATGATATCAGTGAATCAACAGATGCTATTAGAATGATAGGAGGTGATAAAATAATCCTTGCAGACAATAGAACACTCCCAAGAATGCTAGAAAAATAACCCCATACGATAAGCTTCCTGCAAAAAGTGAAACTGTTAAGAACAGAGAGCATAATTTCATAAAAATGAGCAATCTGCCCCACGGTGGGTGCCAAAATGTGATGTGTTATTATGTATCCTGCAAGTATACTGCACACAAACACTCAATAACTCATTATATCCAAGGTTAGTAAGATTAATTCAATGAAAACATAAAAAACCTTGAGAAACTGAATTATTGCTTCCTAGTCATGAAGATTCTACTCTAATTGTTAGTTTCTCTCAGATTAGCACATTAGATTATAGAATTGACAATCATGAAATGGAAGATTCAATTGAGAATGCATCTACATTAATGAAAAATTGAGCTAGAATATCTGAGCTAGAAATGAAACTAGCATTATGTCTATGCAAATGAGGATCCAGCTTGGTAATAGCCTTGATGAAGTTGCTTTTATAGATTTTCCTTTGGAGGGAAAGACTCAAATTTGAATTTGAATTGAGTGGTTGAGATACATCCATTGAGGGATGGCTAAGATTAGGACCTTGAGTGATCCATGTGATTGAATCTCATTGGTTAAATTTAAATTCTTTGTCCTTTTGTGAGTTGAGAAGATAATAGGACAATTAATTAAATCACTTTAATTAATATCACTAGCCATGGGATTTTTGATTTTGATTTAATTAAATAGCTAGGAGTATTAATCAATGAATGACCCTTGATGAATGATCACTGATGTTTGATGGCTGATGAATTATGCAAATGAATTGATCGAATTCAATTACACAATTATGTTGGAGATTAGCTTGATTTGATCATGATTAGGAGATTGGATCTTTATGATTAGTATTTAGGGAAATTGCTTTAGCTGCACCAATTTTAGGTGATTATAGTACTACTCTACCTATGCTTGAACATCCTATTATCACAGAAGTTGTAGACACTCCTACAACATCAACACTTCTTCCAGAGGATACATTGCAAAATACCACCCAATCAACTCAAAAATCTAGCAAAACTGATGTTAAGACCTTAGTTGACCCTCCTTTTCCACAAAGGCTCACCATAGAAAATCCTATATCCCAAGAAGAAATATTGTTTGACATTCTTGAACAGCTGAAAAATATGCACATTCAAATCCCTCTATTTCAAGCCATCAAAGACGTTCCTATCTATGGGAAATCTATTAAGGACACATGCCTTAAAAAGCCTAGAAGGAAAAAGAAGGACCCTCAAATAGTTCATGTAATAGGAAAACCTGTTGATATCTTGTTGGGAAAGGTAGTTATACCCAAGTATTCAGACCTTGGAACTCCAGTAGTTGACTTGATAATTAATGGACAATCTGTTAATAATGCTTTAGTTGATTTGGGAGCATCCATAAATGTAATGACGAAAAATACAATGTACAAACTAAGTATAGAGGGTTTGAGAACAATGCCAAAAATATTACAACTTACTGATAGTTCAACAGTTACTCCAGATGGTCTTATAGAAGATTTGGTAGTCACCTTAGACTCATGGGAATACCTTGCAGATTTTCTCATCTTATCACCAAAAGTAAACTTTGCTGGCTATCCAGTCATCTTAGGGAGACCTTGGTTAGCTACCACAGATGCAAAAATTAGTTACAGATCAGGAAGTATGACAATTTCAAATGGTCAGGAAATAAAGAAGCTAGCACTCTATCCTCCTGCCCAGCCTCAACCAGACTTGAGAGATCCTGTTTGGCCAGAACTAGGGGATGAGGAAGAAGACGTCAACTCTGTTTCCCAGCTTATGATGATGCACATAAAATATTTTCTGAAAATGCAAGAGTAATATGATGTAGTACAGAGTATTCCTACAAATGAGTGTATAGTAGCAAAACATGTTTCCAAAAGTTCTATTCTACAGCTATGTACCTATGAAGACTATGTCTTTCCAGAAAGCCCTGAGATAGTTAGCCAATTATTACCATGTGAAGTAGCTACAAGCCCAATACCTAAAATGTCAATGGTAGGGCTAACAACTACTGTAGAAATTTCCCCAGGTCACAATCTCCATGTAAACAATAAGTTGCCACCCCCATAATTGGCATTGTTAACAAAAATATTGTATAAGCATGAGAAAGCCTTTGCTTGGGATTATGGTGACATGCTAGGTTTTAATCCCAAACTCTGCACCCATAGGATCTACATTAATGATGGTAGCTTACCACTATGCCAGCCTCAAAGATGGATAAATCTAGCATTGAGAGAAATAGTCAAAAGTGAATTACAAAAATTACTAAATGATGGTATCATCTATCCAATCTCTAATAGCAAGTGGGTATTACCTTTGGTCATTGTACCTAAGAAAGGGGGGAAATGGCGAATATGTGTGGATTATAGAGAGTTGAATAACACCACAAAAAAGGATCATTTTCCTTCACCCTTTATTGATCAAGGTCTGGACACTCTGGCCGGTAAGAAATATTTCTCCTTTCTGGATGGATACAGTAGTTACAACTAGATCAACACTGCTCCAAAAGATCAGGAGAATACTAAATTCACATGCCCCTAGGGCACATATGCTTATTCTATATTACCATTTGGCTTATGCAATGCACCAGCTACTTTCCAGAGAGCTGTAATCAACATCTTTACTGATATATCACATGATTGTATGGAGATATATATGGATGACTTTACTACATTTGGTGTCACCTTTGAGGAAGCCCTAAAGAATTTGGAAAGAGTACTAATTAGATGTCAAGAACACAACTTATCTCTCAATAGTGAGAAATTATTCATGATGATGCAAGAAGGCGTAGTGCTGGGACATTTTATCTCTGAAGCTAGAATCTAGGTAGATCCTACAAAAGTAGAGGTAATTCTCACACTACCTATTCCTACAAAGCAAAAGGATGTTAGTTTTTTCCTAGGACATGCTGGCTACTATAGGAGGTTTATCCAAATTTTTTTGTCAAATAGCTAGTCCTCTTTATACTTTTCTTACAAAAGAGGATGAATTTAATTGGACAAAGGAATGTAATGAATCCTTCTTGCAGCTTAAGAAACTGTTGACAACCGCACCCATACTTAGGGGTCCTGACTGGTCTTTTCCATTTCACATTCATACAGATGCTTCAGACTACACAATAGGTGCTATCCTAGGAAAAAATCCTAGTAACCTAGAGAATGCCATTTACTACATTAGTAAGAGCCTCCATGGACCAGAATTAAACTATACAGTGACTGAGAAAGAATTACTAGCAGTAGTTTATTCTCTAAACAAATTCCATCATTACATAATTGGCCATCCTATTTTTGTTCATACTGACCATGCAACAATAAAATATCTCATGAACAAACCTACCATTACAGCTAGGTTAGCAAGATGACTTCTTCTTTTGCAGGAATTTCACATTACTATAGTTGATAAGCCTGGGTAGGTGAATGTAGTAGCTGATTATCTATCCAGAATTCACCATGCTAAAGAAGACACTACTCTGATAGATGATACCCAGATGAGCACTTGTTTCATATTTCTGTCCAAAGTCTGTGGTATGCCGACATAGCTAATTACCTTGCAGCTAACAAAATGCCAACACATTTTTATTACAAGGATAGGACACTGCTTGTCGAGAAAAGCTTTAATTTCTCTTGGATTGATAATATACTATTTTACACTAGACCTGATCAAGTAATGAGAAGAGGTGTGCGAGAGGATGAGACATATGACATCCTCCATGCCTATCATAATGAACCGTGTGGGGTCACTTTGTAGCAAAGAGGACAGCCCAAAAGATTTTAACAATTGGATATTACTGGCCTACACTTCACAAGGATGTATCCAGCTATAAAAGGAAATGTGACAAATGCCAGAGAATGGGCTGACCAACTAGATCAGTTGAAATGCCCCTAAGTCCACAGATGGTGGTAACTCCATTTGAAAAATGGGGCATGGACTTCATTAGTCCAATAGATCCTCCATCTAATGGGAAGTCTTACATCATGGTGTGCACTAACTATTTGACCAAATGGGTCAAAGTAAAAGCTATGAAACATGCCTGGGACCACAAGGTTGCAAAATTTTTGTATGATGAAATTTTCACCATATATGGAATACCAAGAGAACTTGTAACTAACCAAGGTGCCCAATTCACTTCCAATCTAATAAAAAAGCTCATGAAAGAATATAATATCAGAATAGGAAGTCAAGCCCTTATCACCCTCAGGCAAATGGACAGGCTAAAGTTACAAATTAGGAAATAGAAGCCATCTTAACAAAGATAGTTCATTTGCATCACTGAGACTGGAGAAACAGACTATCAAAAGCCGTCTGGGCATATAGAACAACTTGGAAAACCACTACAGGGTTCACTCCATTTGAGCCTTTATATGGAAAATCAACAATGCTACCCATTGAATTTGAACATAAGACTTTGTGGGCATCATTAGAGTTAAACATTGATATTCATGTAGCATAGAAAGAGCGATTACTAAATCTCAATTCTTTGGATGAAATGTGAAAATATGCCCTAGAGAAAATTGAAATAGTCCAGAAACAAAGAAATAAATGGCATGACTCACATATTAAGAAAAAATAGTTTCAAGTTGGCGATTGGGCATTGCTATATGATTCAAGATTCAAAGAAATACCAGGTAAGTTGTAGACAAGATGGCTGGGGCCATATGAAATAAGCCATGTTTTCACAAATGGAGCTGTCTAGTTGACCACAATTGATCCAGTAAATTTCAAGCTATTAGTCAATGGACATCGGCTAAAGTTGTATCACCAACCTCAAACAAAAGAGGACTTCCTGTAGCAGTTCTGAAAACAAATTTCAAACCAGCAACAGGTAACACTTCCTACAGTAGAGGGTGCAAACCTTCTTCATGTAGCTCTTCAATAGAATTGCATCGAGCATGCCCATAATAAAAACTTTGTGTTTACATGAAGTTCATTCCTCCATTCACTTTCCACTTCTTGTTTGCAACTCATCTCATTTATTTATCTTCCACCCACCCACCTTCCACGTCATCAAAATTTTCACTTCTTTGCTTTCAATAAGAGTTGAGTACGCTGATGTAAGCCATCGCCACTTTCATTCCACTCTTGCCACCTTTTTATGGCACGTGTAAAGATAGAATGATAGGTACAAGATTTTCAATTTTTTTCCATTTTTAGCACATAGATTTTGATCATTATATCTAGTACTGCAATAAATATATCATTACGACATTAATCCAGTTCCATTCCTCATGCCAAGTATGTAAAGTATGGACACCTGTCAATTTTTTGTAGGGGGAGGGAAGTGTATTAATTCCTAAAATATCATTTCTATTTACTCCTGCAAGATTTTATGTCACCTCAAATCTATACTTTGCCTTTGTCTCATTAAAAGTCCATTACTATATTGCACAACTGTCATACCTTTATTCCCAAACTATCTCTGATTGCCAGACCTGATGTGACTTATAATTAAGTTATGTGGCAACCCGCAGTAAGAACTATAATTTATCTTGTTAAAATACATCACCATTGTTCATACTAAGGATAACAAAGGAATTTAGAAGGAAGCCCATAGTTTTTCAAAAATGAGTAGTCTAAAATTTAGGGAACAAGGCATTTATCTACTACAGAGAAGACAAATTGGAAATTGGCAAGCATAGATGGGAGGCCAGCTATAGAGACATGAGCTGATAGTGCATGGCATGTTACTTTCAGATGTTGAAGCGGTAAGAAGGTTTAATGCATGTGGCTGGTTAGGGTATTTATTAAAGCTAATAGAATTTGATGAGGACTCGGCAGTTGAATTTGCAAGTACATTCAAAGAAGGGAAAGAAACTATATGGGGATTGACAGTGGTCACAATAGAGGAGTAGATAGAAGAATTTACTATATTACCAATGGTTGGAGAGCACTACCCTAATGTTCATGATGCTAGATCAGCTAGGGCCCAGTTCACCCTACCAGGCGACCCTCAACTGGAAATTAACAAACAAGGGTGCAAAAGAATGTCTATCACTCCACTATATAATGAGTTGGATATGCACATTATTAGGTATTTTACATGTGAAGGGATATTTTCTAATTTGCACGCACAACATTTCAAATTACTAAGTTATGTAAGGCATAATCTACCAGTAAATGTCCCAAATTTCTTGTACAATATGCTATGCATTAGTATTGAGGAGACCCAAAAAGGAATTGTCAATTCTTTCACCCACCATGCCCTACTTAAATTGTTAATAGAAAGATCTCTTAGGGATGCCTCTCCCATGGCATGGTTAGAGTTTTACTAGTACAAAACCCTATAACCACAGGTTAACCCTAATGTACAAATTGATTATGATGATGCAATACCAATTGACCTAGCCGGTGAGCAAGATACCCAAGGGGCAGAAACTGAAAACCTGCAAGAAAGTATGCCTTTACCTGCTCACAAGAGAAATGTACCTAGTTCCTCCCAAACCAAAGGAAAATGAAAATTAGAGGGAGAAACTCCCATTCCTACAGCCAAACCACAAACCCCTACTTCTTCAAAGGGGAAGAAAATGAAGTCGGTCCCTACAACAACTATTCTTGTAGAAGAGAAGCTGAAGAAGGCTATTAAGAAAAAGGCTATAGAGATTGAGGAAACCCCTATGTGAAGGAGCCCTAGAATGAGAGGATAGCTCCCTAGAGTGTCCTTAGAGAGCCAACCTGCTTCTCCTTTGCAATTTGATGAATAACCCAATGTACAAATCATTCCAGATGACTCCCCAAATCAATTTGTAGTTCCAAACTTTCCTCCGCATTCAACATAAAATTATGAAGTTGAAACTGATGTTTACCAAAGCAGTCCCCAGGAAATCCATCAAGATATTCTAGACAAAAATGAGGAGAGTGCCTCAGTAACCCATCAGTCAGCCTACACAGAAACTACCTTAGTGCCCTACAACAGAACTTGGTTAATAAGTTTCTTAGAATAGTCATGGAAGGAATAGATGAGGTAGAGAACCCAGGCAGAGCATTGTGGCCCAATCACCTTGCAGGCGCTTCTCTTTGGATTATATAACAAGTATGTTTTAACAACAACTTTATGGGGAGAAGAGAAAAAGAAACTGAAGAAAGTCATAACAGAGCAAGGACATGAGATTGCAGAATTGAAAGAGCAATTGGAAAAATAGAGACAAAAGATGGATCATGCCCTCAAATCGACTGATCAAATAATTTCATGTAGACCACCTCCTAGAGTTTATACACTATGTCTGAAATAAAAATTCCTCTTGTTACAACTAATGATGACCATTAAAGATATAGATTCTGAGTTCAAGTCAGCCCAAGAATTTTATGGCCTTTACTAGACCCTACCTTCATGGTAACAAAATCTACTTTGTGAACTCTACATGCATAACTTCATCATTCTAGCAGAGACTAAGTGGAAACCTTTACTTTATATAGGAGATGTACAGCTAAGGGCATTAATGTCCTGGATGCACAATGAAGCCAAATATGATAGACAGATGGAAAATTATAGGGAATAGGAGAAAACAAAGCCGTTACCATTAAGAGTAGAGAGAAGAAAGCCAGATATTGTCCTTAGAGATTGGCCCAATATGACATATGGAAAAATTAAGGAGGAAACTAGGGATAAAATTTTTGGAATTCAAACAGAGGTCTATGCAGAGTATGATAGTTTGTCTTACTTTACCTTTCAGAGAGCCCTGGCTAGTGCCAAAAGAAGATGTGGTAGGTTATTCAAAGCATTGAATAAATCTGAACCACATAGTCCTATTAACCTCCAAGCAGCTATTCAAAGAGCACCAAAATATATGCAACTAGGAAGGAAAATTAGACAGGAACTTTGGTGTCCACCCACCATGCAGCCACTAATGCTCCTATGGCCCTTGTATGACATTAATACTGACAGACTTGACTAACTGTAGGAGGATCACAGAGGGGATGTCTGGGAGAAGACAAGGGGGTTTTACTACACTTTCAAGAGCCAGAGGCGAGGGAGGACAAAGATTGGATATTTCAGAGCAACTACCAGAAGATGTAATGCTTGAGGACAAGAGTTCTGCTTATTAGGGGCAGTAATGAGACCATTTACTCTCTCTATTATATCAATCTTTATACTCTATTTTTAAGTATTACCAAAATAATTGTGGACTTATAACCAGTTGAAATCATGAAAAAGTATAGATAGAACCATTAAACCTATGGGTAGAATAGATATGTCATATTGTGCCAATATTATATATATATTGCAATATTTCATATAATAGTCAGAATGTGTGTTCTAATATCTGGATTAATTTGATTAGGCTATTTTGATGAATATCTTTGCATGAAAACTAACCTTCCAGGAAATAGGAGTCATTTGGGAGTGGTCGACAACATTCAAAGAGAATGATAAAGACCAGCTACGGATAGATAACCATCATGGCATCAGAAGACATGGCTACTACAAATAAGGATCCACTATTTTAGAAATACATGAACGAGGCACTGCTATATTCCTTCTGCACTTATGGCATATTGACTCGGTCACCCAGACTTCATTACATATGTTGTGGGATATTGTGTTTCTTGTTTTTTTCTCTCTGGCATAGTTTCAGTTAGAAGGTTCCTTTTTGTTTTAGAATAAAGAAGTCAATGCTTTATTTATAGGGAGGAGACTAATATTTTGGAAGTTCAGAGATTTTTGAATACAATGTTCTGATTGTATCTTGCACAACAAGTTCATTTTTAGTTTCACGTACCATTCTCATGTAATTAGTTCTTGGAATACAATGAAGTAACTTTTGGTTTATATTCTGTGTTCATAGATTAGCTGAAGCCAACCAAGGTGGCCCACTTGGGAGGTGGATTAGAGTAGAAGTAGAATAGATTTACTTCCTGCATTTCTAGTATTCTAGATAGAAGATTAGAGTTTCTTCCTGCAACATTGTACTTTGTGAATGTTCCTGCAACACTTGCAAGGATAGTTATAGTGAATGCTCCAGGTTGAAAGAATAGGCTTAAATAGATTTTTCAATTTGTAATGTTTATTTCAGTAAGCATTAGGTGTGTTTCCTTTCCTGCAACCCTAGCATAGATTCCTTTCATGTGTTTTACTTTCCTGCAGCATAGGTAGAGTGACTCTTTAAGGGACTTAGTGCACATATTGTGCCATACCATTTCAAGTATACGTCCCTGGGTTGACAAACTAAATGCACCTCATGGTGGGGAGAAGTGATCCTTAGATTGAATAAACTATTCCTAAGAGAGTCTTTGGGAACGATTACTAAGCACCTATTGTGAGGCAGTTCACATGTATTGTTCATTCATAATCTTTAATACTTTACAACATTCATAGAAACATTTATCAAAGTGATAAACACATAGCACAAGATATGGTATCACAAAAAACTCCTGTTACGAAGTAAAAACTATGGTGGGGATGACACCCACAAAATTTCACTATTTGGAGAATGGAAGGGAGCCAGTTGAGGCTTACAATTTGATCACTTCTAATGATCTACCCTGTGAGGAGTATTAAGGTGGAGACCTGTTAAGATCTACTCTATTAAGAGCTTTAGCAACATTGATTTAAGTGTGCACTCAATTATGAGATTTACAATAAGACTGTTAAGTCCACCTTTCTTGAAAGGATTTCATATGTGTACTACACTTGTTAAAATGAGTACAAATGTTGATCTGACTGTATGCAATCTACAATTTCTGATTATAGATCTATTAAAGCTCTCAGAATAACAATATCACCTTAAGTGATTGATGAATATATTTTCTCTGCTCGTCGGTAGCCTCTATTCTATTCTTGAAACTGATTTGATTCTATTTCTGTCCTTCTGCATGAATTCTCTTGTCTGGTCTCTAGATGCTCTCCATGGCTACAATCTTCATTGAAAACCTTCTATTCTCAATATATTAAGCATCTATTTATACAAGTATTTAACCTATCTAAGAATCACGTATTACAATGTTAACTCTTAGATCCAAGGTTTACAACTTGACCTTGATCTTTAGTTTGCATGTTTTAAATCAGTAAAACTAACTAAAAAAATATTAAATACATTGCTTCCTCTGCACATAATGGATTTAAAAGTAAATAAAGAAGCTATAAATACAACTTCAGTGATTTATGTGACGTGTAAAGTCAGATGCACTTTTTGCGGGATGTAACTAACTGTCGGTTCTTGGTTGCTGGGTTGAACTTGAAGTGTGTCAACGTTCCTTTGTTGGACTTTCTCTCGAGTTCCCATCATTTGTCGGGTTCCTCTCTATGTTTTTCTTTCGGGTTGCACTTTTGTTACTTGTCGGGTTTCCTTTACCTTTTTGTCATTGGATAACACTGAATAGTGTTTGTCGGGTAACCTTGGCATTGGGTAGTGTTGTTCCCTTTCAGATAGTGTAGTGATAACCGAAGGTGCAAATCATGTTTTTCATTGTGTGTACTAATGAAAAAATATAATGCCTTCAGTTATGTGTTGTGTATGATTCTTTACTTTCAAGTTCTATGCATGCAAACAAATAAGTTAATCTAATTATGGATTAAAAGGATTAAGTTTTACTGGTTCCTGATTCACCCCCCCCGCTCTCAGTCACTGGGCACATCATATATTTCCAACAGTTTCACCATGTAGCCCATGAGATGGATACCCTCTCTCATGGCATTATTTAATCATTCTTCTATTTTATCAATATACAAACCAAAAAACATGGGGGAAGAGGACACCTTTTTTTTTTTACTTCAATGACCTTGCAAACACACTTATATACACCCAAAAAAGTTTTGGTTTGAGCTCTAACATATTCATAAATGTAATGAACATCCTCTCAATACTCATCTATAATCCCAAGTTCCTCCATTCTACTTGACATCTCATCCATAGAAATAATCTCAAAATTTATTTTAAAACCCACAAAGAAACAAAAGCATCTCCACCTTGCATATCATAAACATTTTTAATAAATTTTCTAAGAGTGATGTAATGATGAATGGTAGAGTATTTTATCTTGAAGCTAGCCTGTACTTTTTTCCTTGCACATTTTGTTCTTCCCAACTTTAGATTCTATGTTCTACCATGCTCCCATGAATTTTCCAAGAAGAGGATTAACCATAATGGTACAATAAGTGGAAAGATTATTTATGTGACCACTTTTGTAAAAGGAATAAAGACACTAGATATCTATTCAGTTGGGAAGTTGTTTTATGTGACATTGTTAAAGATTCTTTTGATGTGTGGTGCAAGTGTCTCAATACCCCATTTTTTTTATTGTAACCCATCAATGTCCTAATATTTTCCACTTGCTAACTTTTTTATGTCTTGTTTGGTATGTTCTAGTGATAATAGCTTCATTATAGTGTCAATTATGGGAGGGCCACTTTTCTCTTGTGTTTGTTCACAAATAAGCTTTGCATAATCTAATTATTGTGCATTTTTTATATTAGTTTCTATTTTTTTTTCTCTTTTTTTGTAGTTCTCACCAAACTTATTTGGGGTTGTGCTTCCCTAAAGAGATTAATTACTTTATCCTTGAAATCAAAAAAATTTATTTTTATGTTTTATCAAATTTTTATTATTTTTTGTGTGTTTTCCATGCTCGTCTCATTTTCTTTGGAGGATCTTCTAGAAAATTCACATTCTTCGTCATACCCAAGGTTAGTTGTGAAACTCCTTTCATAGGTTGAGACTCTTACACACCTTTAGAACTATATGGATCAAAGGTATTATCTATTGAACACTTCTAGATGCTAAGAGGGGGAGGGTTAATCAACATATATGCTAAAACTTAACCATTTATGAGTCATTCATTCCTTTTAACACAAACATCTAGAAGTAAAGAAGAAAATACAAAATTCAGCACACAAGTATACCAATATTTTTACATGGAAAATATAATGTGGGAAAAACCATGGTGAAAAATATCTCACCACATGAAAATTGATTATAAAGTTTTAGGCTCTTGGCCTTGGAACCTCACTACTCTTAATTTGACTTGTATGCTAAGATAGACAACTATATAGAAAGATGCAATGCACTTGCGAACATTTAAGATTACTTCTCTAGGTCAAGATAAACTATGTTTTGATTACAAGAAAATATGATTGTTGAACTAAAGTGAAGCAAATCATTTGAAATGCTGATTAAAGTTTGTTGTTCTAAATATATAAAACTAACTTCATTAGTACTCATATGCACTTGCAGAAATTTTCACTCATATCACACACCATGCACTAATTCATATGAAACATGTTTAATCTACCAAATGATCTCATCCTATATATATTATTTGAAACAAATAATAATGTCAAGTAGGCCAGCCTAATTAGGTGAAACATGTACAACATAAATAGTTGGCCCAAAATATTATCCGCAATGAACTACAAAAGAGAAAAAAATGTGTGAAGCATCACACCATATTGGAACACCATTCTAACACACCTAGATTATTTCCTTCATCATTGCATGCTATTATACGGTCCAAAACTGCTTAAGTTAACTCAAAATGATAGAATTGGTAATGCAAACCAACAAAACGTAATCAAAACAAACTATTAATCTCCATATAAACTGTAAATACATGATATATAATCTCTTGACATCAAAAAATATTATCTGAGAATCGTAACCCAAAATCTTCAAAGGTGGAGGAATGTAAGACATTCCAATAATTAGGTACATTGTCATTGCATACACTGACACTTAGATTAACACAAACTATTTTTCACAATGATTAAGAACTTGAACCTTAGATACATATTAATTTTACACCCACTAACATCATATAAGAACTACAAGCCAAGACAATTCAATGTAGACCTCCTCATCGATATTTTGTCTAATCATACTTGGTTGAATTCTGATGAAAACACAAGAACACCACTTCAATACTCCAAAATTGACATAAATCATCCAGATATATCATATTTGATCATCACCACCAATATATGAATTAATGTCAACACTTGTGTAATATCCTAATGCACCAACAATATGGAAATGACAGGTAGACAACCAAACTCATAATTCTAGACTTCATCACACATACTTCCAAATCTTAGTTGACATCAATGATGAAAAGTTTGACATTAATGAAAACACTTACTCATATTACTAACATTATCAATTTACTATAAATATTTTCCCTTTCTCTATTTTTTTCTTTTCTTTCTATGTTGTTTTTTGATAATTGAAAGTGTTGTTGAAGTACATAAAAAAAGCTTCCAATTTTCTTGATTCAAAATAATTATACCATGAGAGTGGACATTCTTGTACAATTGTTGGTTCTTATATGTTTACACTATTCTTGTGAATTCCAATTTTAAAAAAGAGAGACATGTGATCAAATTTCAACTCCATAGGCCAGGCCCCAATATTGAACTTTAACACCCTAGACCAAGAGCTCTGAGAACAAACCAAATAGTCAACTACTCTTTGACTATCATATGTCTTACACATGATACCACTAGATCTCAATGAAGTCTTCACGCCTTTACACATAACCATGCCATATATACTACACAAGCCTAACAACTATACCCCAAAGTATGTCACATTTTAATTTTTGTCTTGGGAAGTCCTTTTTTACTTGTGCTTCTCATTTTTATTTGACCATAATGAGTTTCTATCCCTTCCCTCATCATTTCCCAGCTGAATTGACTAATTGTTTGTGGTTTTATCATTAAAATTAATAATCAAAATCTTTTCTCGTAAAGTGTTGAATGTGTATATATATATATATATATATATAAAGAGGTATATGGATATGTTGGAAATACAATATGGGAAAGAAAGATGCTGAGGGGGGGGGGTGAATCAGATCTTTAACTTTTATCTCTTAAAAAAAACCGATCCACAATCATACATAAATGTAATTGATCTATAATCTAGTAGAATTCATGACAATAAATAAATAACACAAGACAAAATTTTGGTAACCCGGAAAACCAATAAGGTAAAAGTGGGGTGGGGATGACACCCACAAAATCTTCACTACTATAGAAATAAAGTGTACCTATTAGGGCTACAAAATTTGATTACAATATGTAATATACCTGGTTAAAGGTCTACCTAGCTAAGAGCTATAGATCATTACAATCTACCTTGTTAAAGGATTTAAACTTACAACAAAGTAAGAACTCAAATAAGAGATTTAGAAAGTTATGTTAGAACCACTTTGTTAAGAGATTTCACCTGATACACTTGTTAGAATGTTTCAAGATCTGATCCTTTGATATGCACTCTGATGCTGATAACATATCTCCTCTTTTCAATACCTTCTCTGATCTAATAATCTAATATATCTTTACTCTATTGCTCACTGCAATTTCACTCTGCTAGATCTATGCTTCCTTTTTCAAAACAGCTCTTCGCACATCTCTCATGTATGCATTTGCCTTCTCTTTGTTATCTTTAAATTAGGGTAAGAAGCAGTCTTCATATACTTTACAGATCTGATAATTAGATCTAGATCAACGATTAGGATCAAATGCTTATGCCACTTAGGTAATCCAATTTTCTGATTGGCTCCATGCCACATAGTGGGATCAAATAATTAAATGCATAATTATCCTATTGAAAACATTAAATGCTTAGATAAGTCGGCCCAAAATAGTTTACCTCAAAATTGGTGTCAATATTGACATACATAAAAAAACTATCTTGCTCGGCACAAAAAGACTCTGTCGCTCGACATGAACTAAAATTGGTAACCATGTGACTTGGCAACTATTATCTGATCGGTAATGACTGTGCTGGATAGCTTGGCTGGCCACAGTGATGACCGGCTAAAACTACCTAGATAAATGACTAAGTGTGGAACACTAATGATAAAAAAAACTTAGAGATCAACAATCTCCCCCTTTGATATTAGTGGCAAAAACACTTATCATTTACATTCAAAAAATTTGCCTAAGTACACAATGTACTCCCCTTTGATTATACTTCATACTTCATACATTATCTACATAATATACATGCCTTTAGCAAAGATATTTATACCCATTTTTGCACATCTTTTTCTGTTTCCTATCCTTTTCATGTTTCCAGTCCTGTTTCCCCCTTGTTTTTATCACTAATAGCTATGGGGGTTAAGTTGTATTTGTCCAAAAATGGTTTATGAAGTTGTAAAATCAATGCAAAAGATGTATCCCAACTATCCTTAACAAACTTCATAACCCTGAACTTAACTTCTATCTCGGCAGCTAGACTTACCAAACTATCTGTAGTAGAGAGATGAGAATCTCTCTTGACCAATTTTCATGCAACTGTGAGTTCCTTCTGAATAACCTCCAGATGAGGTATCAAATTAGCCTGGAATGTTATTAGTTTGGCCTTGATTTGGCCATCTTCATCCATAAGCTTGGCTAATCTCCTCCGTGCATGAGTCAATCTATCAAAATGGATGGAGCTAGAACTAGCAACCATGCTCAATGAAATTGTTGTTGACTTCATATCTAAATGAAACTTCTCAATAAGCCGTTGATTCTCCTTTGTAAAGAATGTAACATCACATAATCTTTTGTATAATGAAAAGACATTAGTTGCATTTTCCTCAAGAATCTCAACAAGAGAAGAAAGTTCAACTTGTTTGGTGGCAATCTCTCCAGATATCTTCTCCAAGACTTTGTTCTCAAATATTCTCTTGGACCATTGCATCAATTTTTCATTGGCCTCAATATTTTCATCAGTAACTTTCTGTACAATGTGAACTAACTGTTCTAGTATTGGTGCTTGCTAATTTTCATCTTCCATATCAAAAGCTTTAACAAAAATATCCTTTATGTCATGCAGAACTTGCTTATGCTTTTGTTCCCTCTTCATTTCCTCTTGTCTCTTCTTCCTCTTCAATAGGTCTTGAAGGGTCTGAATCTGCTCATATGTCAAACTCTCAGGATCCCATTTAGGAATCACAATGACTTCATCTAATGTGACATTTAAGCTTGGTGACTTTTTCTTTTTTAACTTCCTCTTCTTGAGCTCTGGTGAGCTGATACTCGGCTCAGGTTTTGTGATATCTTTTCCTTTGTCAGTATCAATTTCAATTTCTGCCTTCATCTAAGTCAAGATTTCTTACAGATCAGGTATACTTTCTATTTTGGGTCCCGTGGGAGTAGATGATATAGAGTGTGGTAGATCCACCAACACTTGTATAGCCTCTTGTTTTGTAGTCTTATTTTCAATTTATTCCATCTTATCTCCACTCTCTAAAACTATTTGTACAACCTCTAAAATAGGTGGATTAGTATTGATTACCTCCTTTTCTCCTTTTTCTCTAACTTGACCTCTATTGCCCGAATGGGCATTTGCATACCTATGTCTGCTATCTCATTCTGATCCTCAACATCCACATTGTTGTACTCTCCAAGTGTAGTGCCAATGGGACTATCCATTGTCAAATCTATAGTTTTCCAATCTCCTATTTTCTCTTGTGATTCTATCTTAGTCTCTGCTTGATCAGTAGCAGTTTCTTCTTCCATTTCCTTCAGCTCTGAGGTGCCTTCACTTTTCTCATCGACCTTCTTAGTGATTAAACCAAAGGTTTCCTTCCATATTCTAGTGCTCTATTGAGCTAATGCTTCAACATAATTCTTCAGTATTGTATAGGATCTTTGTTTAGGAATAAACTTCCTTTGATATTGTTCAATGAATTTTTCTATATGTTTCTTGGTTAGATCAGGAATAACCTTAGCTAGTGTTCCTTCCCTTATCTGTCTTTCGGTCATTAAAGCATACTACCACTTTTGTGATAAAATATCATAAAGGTCTATAGGAATAAGATTTCCTATTTCTATAGGTGTCATCTTGTACGTACACATCATATCTAGCAATACTTCCTAAATCTTGTGCTTTTTTTCTATGCTTTACTTCTCATACTTGATAAATTTAACTCCTGCTAAACCAGTTGTACTCCTAATATTCTTGCATACCTCATCAATATTTTTCATTGGTTTATGTGATGCTATAGGTATTTTTCTAGGTTCATCAGTATCTATCTTCTCCTCATCGTCTTCTTCTTCCAAGATTAGTTTTCTCCGCGGTCTTTTCTCAAGCATGCTCGACAGTGCCTTAGTTTGAACTTGTTTTCTCTTTCCTGAACTACTCTCACCAGCATTCTCCTTTGTATAAACCTTTGTTGACTCAACTTGTGTAGAAAAATTTAATTCCCTTGTCCTAGGCCAGTTAGCGACAGGAGGGGTAGCCTTAGGTTTTGCTTGACTTGGTTTAGTTTCCTTGGAAACTACTGGCTGCTTCCCTTTTCCTTTCACAGTGGTATCCTTTTCAAGTTTACTCTCTTCTTCTTCACTAGACATATCTTCTCCATGTCCTATTGATAAAACCAAAGGTGCATCATCTACTTCTTCATCACTCTCAATTCCAACCATCTTCTTCAAATTTTTGATAATCTTCTTCCTTTTCCTCTCCATAGTGCTAGCCTTCAAATCCATAGAGATTTTGGACTTTGCTTCTTCATAGTTTCCAAAATGTTTTGTTGCACTATCAATTTCCTCTGCCAATAGAGCTATTATAGCTGTATATGACTCATCAATATTCACTTCATAAGGTAATGGCCTTAGCCATGATACCCTCGGCACTACTGCCTACACATACGTGAAATCTGTGTCTACTAGGAAACAAACATCCTCATAATGTTTCTCAACAAGTGATTTGGGAATTATACTCCTCAATGTCATCTTTTTCTTGAATTTGACAAAATATGTTCCCATCACATTGTCAAAATTATCACCTAACTACTTAAAAAATGCATTGATTTGCTGTGTGATAGGTCTGTCTATTTTCCACACTATGTTCACAAAAGTAGGAAATGTATTATGTATGTAGAAAAATATACAAACGAGTAGAGATCCAAACTTACACATTAAATTCTTTGCCTTTTTGATTGAAGCAAGGTTCTCGGCTAATTGCATCAGTTGAAGCTTGGAAAGGTCATAACTATGATCCTTTTTCACAATCTTCCAAGCTTGGTCAACTGCAATGCATGGGACACTGTCCACTCAGCTTGACTGATAAAACTTATGAGCAATAACCCTAACCGCAAAATCAAGCTCCAAATCTGTGATAGTAGAGATCGTCATCCCTCTTTTATTCCAAATAGCTCCAGTGAATTCTTCTATGTTTTCCTTACTCTAACATCTCATTGTCCTCATTTAGTTAAGAATTGGATAACCAATTACACAATGGATGATTTCCTTTGTAATACTAACTGGTCCATTTTCTAGCCATATTTTCATGTCATGGACATGAATTATAACAATCTTGATCCATTCCATTCTGAAATCCCTTAGAAAGTCTAGGGCATGAGTTAAGCCTCTCTCAGCTAAATGTTTGTGTTCATCTTTTAGGGCTTCATCTTTGCACAATTTGCTGAAAGATTCTCTTAGCTCATGATCGCCAAATTCACTTATCTTGCACATATAACACGACCTAATATCATGAATCATGAGTACCTTAGGTCAAATCAATGATAGGGCTCCAGTTAGGTCACCCTGGATGGCAGTCTCAAGAATTGCTAGGAAATTAGGAGGCACACAGGTGTCACTCCTAACCAATTGAACCTTTAGCAACTCCTTCTCCATACTCTTTGCTATTGTGGAAGAACTAGCGACCATGATTCCAAACAAAATAGGGTTTCAAAAGATGATGAACATAATACCTTGGAAGATGTCTAAATTCACACTTTTACTTAGGGTAGCTGACGACACGCTGTAGAAGTCTTTCAAAGCTCTTTGCAAAAATCAAGTTTGCAAATTGCTCCAACACTCTGTGAAATTCTCAATCACAAGGTAAAAATAATTAATGACTAGCTCATTCCTTTATAGGCTCTAAAGGTCAAAATTTAGGTTTGCAATAAATGTTCTATCTGTTGAGTGAGTGCCAAACAAATGTCCTCAGATGACTCACAAAACTTGTCTATCTCTCAGTCACAACCCATACCATCTCGACATACACTAGAGAACTTGGTCTTAGTGTACAATAACACTGTTGCTCGACACCCATAGTGCATATTGACTTTTCTAGGTACATGTTTCAAAATTATGTCTTGATGCATGTCAACATATGTAGATATGGACTTTTGCACTTTATATGTTAGGAACTGAAAAAAGATATGAGATATAACACAGTTCCTTACATACCTTTCTTGCTTAATTAGTGATGGTGTGATCACTCGATCTGGATTGGGTGACCTCGGCTTCAGTAGATTCAATGTTTCTCAGTTCTATTTTTCTTACCCATGTTTGATTCATCTATGCTCTAATTTCCTCAACAGTAGGAGCATGTACCCTTGTCTTGCAATCCTTCCTAGTGTGACTGATTTTCAAAAAATTATAGCAAACTAGGCTTCCGTTCATCCAACTCTTAGATTTTCCTCTGAAATGTGTCTTTATGCATTTTTCTGGAACATGCCCATACTCACATAAGTAATGACAACTATGCCATGTGTTGTAATCCCAATTGTAAGTGTTACTTTTCCTTGGTACTTTTGCTTGTGTTTTTGATGTCCATTGTTGTTTAGCATTAGATTTGCAATCTTGTGCTCTATGTCCAAATTTTTGATAGTTGTAACAATACCCATTGAAACTAGGTGTGGGAGGTGCATTATTTTCCTTTGCCCAAAATTCATGTGCTTTATGTCCAAAATTTTTACAGTTAAAGAAATAACCATTGAACTTAGGTTTAGGATTGGACTTACCATTCTTTCTTTGGCAGATGTTTGCAGTGTGTCCTGGTTTTCCACAGTGATGGTGTACGTGCTTCTTTTTCTTTGTCTTTGCATTCCTCTTTCACCAATCTTAGATGATTCTCCTTTTTCAGAATATGTCTGTTGTTCGATATGACCTAATCTAGAGGAATCTCTAGATCTCCTTGACGCTTCCATCAGATTTTAAAAATGAGTCAAATTTTCATTGGGTCTGTTCAATCTTTCATTCAGTTCTTTCTCAGATCTCAATTCATCTTTCAATTGACTGTTCTCATATCTCAGATTCACAATTTCTATGTCTTTCCTACTAATCTCCTGATTTGCAAGTAGAAGTTGATTCACCATGTCAACTTGATTATTTGTCATCATTTGTACTTCATGTGTCCTTTCATCAAGTCTGATAGTCATCATTATTTTGTCTTCTTCAACCATAGCTTTGTCATCTTCAGCTTTCTTCTTTTGTTCCACTACTTCACTTAGTCTTACTGTTTGTGCTTCTTGTTCTCTCTTCAAGTTTTTGACTTCTTCACACAATGTATTATTCCTTTCCAATAGATCTGAAATTGCTGCATCGCTCTTAGTAGAGTTTCCATTCTGAAATAGACTTGCAGTGTCTTCTTCCTAATAATGAGTGTCATTCATTTTTTTGGCCAAATCTTTCCTAGATATCAAGGACTTTCTTAATTCCTATCTTTCTATCTCAAGCTGATGTAATGCTAGCTGAATTTCAATATTTTTATTCTCAATGACATTACCCAATTTGTAAATCTCCATCTCAAGATCTGTACTTCTCAAGCTGATTAAAATTTTTTGTAGGAGAAGTGAGCTCTGATACCAATTGTTGGAAATACAATATGGGAAAGCAAGATGCTGAGAGGGGGTGGGGGGGTGAAGCAGATCTTCAAATTTTATTTCTTAAAACAAACTGATCCACAATCATACATAAATGTAATTGATCTATCATCTAGTAGCATTCATGAGAGTAAATAAATAACACAAGACACATAATTTTGGTAACCCAGAAACCCAATAAGGTAAAACTAGGGTGGGGATGACACCCACAGAATCTTCAGTACTGCAACAATAAAGTGTGCCTGTTAGGGCTACAAAATTTGATCACAATATGTAATTTACTTGGTTAAAGGTCTGCCCGGTTAAGAGCTATAAATCATTACAATCTACCTTGTAAAAGGATTTAAACTTACAAAAAAGTAAGCACTCAGCTAAGAGATTTAGAAAGGTCTATTAGAACCACTTTGTTAAGAGATTTCAACTGATACACTTGTTAGAATGTTTCAAGATCTGATCCTTCGATATGCACTTTGATGCTGATAACGAATCTCCTCTTTTCAATACCTTCTCTAATATGATATATCTTTACTCTACTACTCACTGCACTTTCACTCTGCTAGATCCATGCTTCCTTTTTCAAAAAAACTCTTCGCACATCTCTCATGTACACATTCACTTTCTCTCTGTTCTCTTTAAATTAGGGTAAGAAGCAGTCTTCATATACTTTATAGATCTGACAATTAGATCTAGATCAACGATCAGGATCAAATTCTTATGCCGCTTAGGTAATCCACTTTTTTGATTGGCTCCATGCCACGTAGTGGGATCAACTTATTAAATGCATAATTATCCTATTGAAAACATTAAATGCTTAGATAAGTCAGCCCAAAATAGTTTACCTCAAAATTGGTGTCAATCCTGACATACATAACAAAACTGTCTTGCTCGACACATAAAGACTTTGTCGCTTAGCATGAATTGAACTTGGTAACCGTGTGACTCGGCAACTATTATTTGCTCGACAATGACTGTGTCGGATAGCTCAGCCGCAGTGATAACCGGCTGAAACTGCCTAGATAAATGACTAAGTGTGGAACACTAATGATCAACAAAACTTAGAGATCAACAGGATATTCATTATCTGACTTTGTATATGTGTATATATGTATATATATACATATGTATACATATATATACATATGTATATATACATACATACATATGTATATATGCATACATATATATACATACATATGTATATATATGTATATATATACATATG
>MU225815.1:1754171-1766485 GCA_018584345.1 Thuja plicata | reverse complement strand
TATATATATATATATAATATAATTTATGTTATTCCTCCTTGAGAGAATCCATGTTGGAGATTAGTTTTGTGGAAGGAATTCCTAGTAGTGTGTTGTTCCTAGCTTTTAGCTAGAAGGATACAGTCTTTATGAACATACCTTGCCATCCTAAGTTTGGTTAAGGATGTGAGTGTAGGACTTATTATCTCCTTGTGGAAGGTGAGACCATAGTCTAGTTGGTTTGGGAGACCCTTGTATCAGCTGTAGTTGAGCTCTCAATATCCAAGAAGCTATATAATTTCTCATATGCTTGGTTCTTAGATGACATTCATATAGGCCTTCTTGTGGAAGGAGGGAATTTTTGAGCCTTTTTAGTGTGATTTATCTTGGTTGTGAGAGGATTTTTTTGCATTTATACCTCTTGGTACCTTGTGATGTGCGTAGTATCCAAACAATAAGTGCACATTGTCTGAGAATCCTCACCTTTTTGGATTCTTGAGCGAGTAAGTGAGACTCTGGTTTGAGTAAAATGTGCTCTAAATGAGCATGGTAGTGATTTTTAGTTCTTATGGATGATCTTTCCCTTGTTTTCAAGTTGTAGATTTGAGAGTTTTTGGTGCCTTGATCTTAGAGGAGACTCTCGAGGCTACCATTTTGTGACTAGATGCCTCGTGATGTGGTAGAGTGACAAGTGTTATGCCTCATTTGGTAGAAAACATGGATAGATGCATATTTCCTTTCATGTATTATGATTCCTTTATAGGACTTTGAGAGTTTTTAATTCTCTTTTCTATATATGTTGGTCCTTTCAGCAGTTTTGAGGCTGGTTAGTAAAGAGTTAGTGTGGTTTGGCTAGACTTGTGAAGGAGTTGTATGTCTGTATCTGTGATTGGATTTGGTTGAGGATCTCACTTTTGTGCACTTTGTAGCGTGACTTGAAAGCTTTTAGGATTAATCCTAGCCCTTGGGGGATGATTTAGTGCCTCTCCTATTTTCTTCCTGCATGACATCCTTATGGATGTAGCTCTGATATTATGTTGTGGTGATGCCCTTGTGCAATTGGATGAGATCTCTTTGTGATGCCTTGTTTTGTATTTGCTTGCTTCTATGTTTTGATATGAGATTATTGTGTGATTTATGTTGACTCATTGTGTTTCTAGTGATTTGGTCACGAGCTTGATTCTATCATGTGATTTGGTGACTATTCTCATATTATGATTGTATGCTAGCATTGTGAGATGCACCTCATTTAGTTCATTCTTGAGTTCTTTTCCAAGATTATTGTTGAGGTTATGATGGTATTTGGTTTATACGAGTTATGATATATTATGAATTATATGGCTTATGATGTGATTTCATGGTTTTATTGATGCACATGCCAATGGTTACTAGATTATGATTGGTTATCAGGTTTAGATGTTATCTAGATTGGGGATCATTATATATGTTATCATAATGTTACTACTAAGTTTCAGTGGTATTAATATTTATCATGATTGATGGATATGCGTTTGAAGTTTTGATTGATATTTGTCTTAATGGTTGTATTATGATTGTATCTATGCATTAATTAAATGAGATGTTTATTTATGTTGAACACCAAGGATTAGATATAGTTTGACAAGTATCATAAAATTATAATACAAACGAATGATTATGCCACTAGATCATCCTCTTGCATTAAGCCCACCTTGATTATTATATGCATGTTCTTTAGGTATATATATATTGTGTGCGATTGCACTTTATGTGTGCATGTTTTAGTGAATAGGTACTAGACATCATCTCCACCCAAGATGCAAGTTTGAGTGTGTCTTTATCTCCTGGTAGTGGCATAGGAGATAGTTACATTGGCCATTCATGACTTAGCCAATGTTATCCTTATATGGACGGTGTATCTGTAACTGATATATTATACCTCTGGTACTGTGTGGGTAAAAATTGGACTTCATTTGCATTATCATGATTATACCAGTAACTGTCTGTGTATTATAATGTCTGTAGTTGTCACGAAAAGCTAGAAACTTAATACTGGTTTTTATCCCTTTTGATATTTTATTATTTTTTGACAATTGCGCTAAAGTGTATTCCTGTTTAAGGAATCAACTTGAATCAATCCATTTGGAGATTTGATTTAATTTAATTATTTTAATTTTAATAGATTAAGTGACATTTTAATTAGTCTTTTTGTATTTTGACTAAAAGTGCCATATAATAAAGAAATAGATTTCATTTTGACACACTGCCATTTTGGAGAGGATTCGTTCCCAAAATCCTCTTGTGAGCAATTTAGTTTTTTTTTTATCATTGGATGAATTTTGCCTAATTTTTTTTTTTGGGTAGAAGCTTGTTGAATTCATGCTGTGATTGCTCCCTTTTGTCTAAAGGCTTTTTGATTTCACAAAGTATTTAATTTCTTCTGCCCATTTTCATGTTTCCACCATTGGGTGAGGTAGGGCTTTTTGTATCTTTCATTTTAATCTAGTGTTTGATTTTAAATAAATTGCTTTTAGTTAGTGGGATGAGAATTAGTATTCCACCATGTTTTCATTCCATTATTTCACCCGGTTGGGCTTATATGAGAAAAAATGGATTTGAATAGAAATTGTAATGTTATATTGCTCATTTTTTCCTAAATGTTTGGAAATTTATTTTTAATGCATTTTTGCATTGTTGGGAAATTTAGAAGCCAAAGGGTATTCATAATTTTTTAATTTTTGAAACTTGAATTTTTAATCTTTTTCTATAGGTTCAGTGATAGACGTAGACATGCTTCATAGTCGCATATTGATAGCTTGGACATCATTTCATAAGTCTCTAGGAGCCAAGTTGGTCATCAACTCATAGATTCCCAAGGAGGAGACTATATCAATCCTCGATAACCAATATGACATAGTTCATTTTAAGCCCAAATAAAAATCTGTAGACAACCAAACTAGGTATGTATCTTTGAGCAATGTATATAGATGGATAGATAATATATCTTCTATCAATGTTCATAAATGGCCAGGAATTGTGTCTTCAATCAATGTCCTCGGATGACTAGATACTGACTTACCTTTGATCAATTTCCTCAGACAACCAAGTAGTCATGTTAATTCTTGTTAATGTGTTTTACTTAATTTATTTTTTAGTTTTCACTTGCTTAAGAATTTCCACGGGTTACCTTGGTGACCCCTATGTGTCATATCCCACCATGGAGAGCCACTCCACTCCACTACCCAAACACCTAAGGTCAACTCATTTAAAAAATGAGGCACTAAACTACAATTGCAACATAATTACAATGCAAGTAAAGACTCTAAAATTTATAACCAAAATGAAGCAATGAAAGCTCAATTGGTCTCAAACCAAGAGAACAGGTCTCTCAAAGATCTTGACAAGGCACAACTCAAATCTTCTCATGATTATGGTCTCAACACCAACATCAGTGAATCAATATTCAATGTCAAATCAAGCATGAACAAAAGATAGAAAACCAAGGTAATAACAAGAGGATAACTCAACCCTAAAACACTCAAGGCATAAAACCAAGTGATCACACACTTAAAGTAAAAATATCAATTTTATTGATTGGACACTTTTCCAAGAGCACAAATTCTAATAAAATCCATCAAACATCTCTTTATAACACAAGGATGTAACACAAGGCCCATATTCTAGCAATAATCGATAATGTGTGGAAATCATCAAAAATGTAATGAAAGGGTGAGCTTAGATCATGATAACTATTTCTTAGAATTTACTCCATTCATTTTGGTCAAATGATATTATCAAAATCATTGGATACTACTAATTCAATCAATTAAAACATGCCAAACATGGTGACAAATGAATTTAGAGATCATGCAAAACTTGGCGCACCCCAAAACATCTAAAATCAAAAGTGGAATCTCATGATTCTGAGAGAACCCATTGGTGCTCACATACTCAACATCCCAACCATCCAATAAAATCAAGTTAAATATCTCATCAAAGCAAAGGATGGGCCAAAACACAAAGTTGAAAAGTTAAGCCTAAGTGCACAGTCACGTGGCTTAATAACTAAGGAAATGGTAATGAATCCTCTAGGGATTAAAATTCTATTCACTAATGTCATTATTTAACAAAGTAATCAATCATTAGAATGATGAGATTCCCATTTTAAAAAAATCACAACCAATACCATATCTAGGTTTGTGGCCAAAACTGTCATTGAACCTATAGAAAAAGCTTAAAAATTCAAGTTTCAAAAATTAAAAAATTATGAATACCCTTTGGCTTCTAAATTTCCCAACAATGCAAAAATGCATTAAAAATAAATTTCCAAACATTTAGGAAAAATTGAGCAATATAACATTACAATTTCTATTCAAATCCATTTTTTCTCATATAAGCCCAACCGGGTGAAATAATGGAATGAAAACATGGTGGAATACTAATTCTCATCCCACTAACTAATTCTGGTTGAGTGGTTCTAGTGGTTTGGGAACCCTTGGGAGTGCTAGTAAGACATTTTCTTGTGCACGATTGTGTAACAATCATTGTATGTTTCTTTATTTATTATGAAATGCTTGTGTTGATGCACTTATATCATTGATGATACTTTTATTGTAAAAAAAAATTATTTAGTGCATGTTTGACCTTTGGTTCTGAGGGTTCCTTTGTTGGGCATTACAAAATGTTTATTTGGATCCTCTTTTTACACTTCTATAATTCTATACCATATTTATTTATCCGGATTGTGATCCATCCATGTCCTTTACTCATTTTAGATCCTTCATTCCATACTAAGATTTTAATATATCCTTTAAAATTTGGAACCTTTCATCATCATGTTCATGTATTTTTGCAAGAATGATAATGCCCTTCCCCTCTTTTATGGGCCCTACTTCCAATCACACCCACTTTCCTGCATCTCTTCTTGATTTTAATTTATCCCATTCCTTCCTTCTCTCTTGTTGTTGAAAAAATGTCAAGTCATAATCTAAGTAAATTTGAGCACCTTTAAGCAATCCTTTATTCTTTAAGATAATCTTTTTTCTTCCATGTTTCTTAAGGTCACTCTCACATGTTATTCCTTCCTTTAGAATTATTTATGATCCTATTTTCTTGTTGAAGACAACTTTGAGAAAATATCTTCCTAAATATCCATTCTTTCCTTCCCTCCAAAGTCCTTCAAGTCTTTGATGATTATATTTACAACCTTTCCTTATTTATATTTATCTCCTCTTATTTGCCTCTTGATTTTTTATTTCTATGATTTCTTTTTGTTCAAATGATTTTTTTACAGTAACTTGTGCCCAACATTTAGCTTCTTCTATTTTTTGTCTTAACTTATTTTCTCTTACTTCCATGTTTGCAATTGATGATTGCAAATCTTCTGTTTGTATTGTGCTCCTGGTTTAAAATGTTTTTTAGCCTTTTTCCTACTTTTCGTTGCTCTAATTCTTGTTTTATAGTAATCAACTCTTTTTGTCCTCTATCCAAATTGTTTTAAATATTTAATACCTATTATTTGAGTATCCAGTTTTCCCTCTTGAGATTTTAATTAGATTTAAAATTTATTTCAATTTTTGATCCTCAACTTGCCCCTTTATTTTTAAGTACTATATCCTCTTACTAATCTTCATGAATTCACTTACATAGAGCTCTAATGACCAAAAATACAAAGTAGTCATGGGGTTATATAATTTTGTATCGTCTTGAGACCCTTCTTTTCTAACCACTTTTCTTGTTATAAAAGTTTCATTTTTTCTTGATATTGACTCATGTTCCTCTTGAAAAGAGAAAATTTCCTTTCTCTTTCCTTTATCCACCCTTTGATCTACCTTTTTTCCCATTGGATGTTTTAGTAATAACTGAGAGGAGGGGTGTATTAGTGGCCTCAAAAATATTCCAATAATCAACCCAAAAAATTAGTACAAAAATATTAAGCCTCTAGTTATCTTCAGTCCTATAAGATGAATGCCTCCAAATACTTATATCAAATTGCTACTGCTCAAAATGCTTTGTAAAACCTTCTACTGTATGTTTACCTAATATCAGTCTATTAATTTACCGAAAGACAATGAATTATCTAGAGTATACCTATCAATCCAATTAAGTTAAGTGTAATGCAAAACACTAAAGTAATGACTCATAAACACATTGACACATGGCTTTTTAACATGGAAAACCTATTAAGGGAAAAACCACTTGGGACCGGTAACCCAAAATTTTCACTCTTCTAAAGTGAGCTCGGTGAAGAGCCAGCCCTATTAAAGGTTACAAACACACTGTTAGGTGTGAGCTTGTTAGAGGATTTAAAAGTTTAGTCTGTCACTTGATATCGGGCACCTCTATGCTACCATCCTTGATCAAACACTCACTTGGCCTATCAATAAGTATCTAGCATCTCATGCTATCTTCATGATCAAAATTTTTGATACTCCTTGGGATGTATCTCAATATAGAAAGGATATTTAAATCTCACTCAGTTAAGAGACTTTCTGAATCAATGGTTAAACTGAAACAATATGATATGTTCACACATACAACTTATACTTGCATATTTTCAGATCTATTGTAATCTCTGAAAACTATTCTGATCAATATATCTCAATTTATACCTTTTCTCCACTTTGATTCTTCTCAGTGATGTTGTGCTTTGTTTCTCGTTGTCCACAATAAACTTTAGCTCTTTCCTTAACTTGTTGATCAGGACTGTATGAAGTTTCTCTTCAACATCCTCTTTTCATTCATTCACCCACCACACCAATTAGTAATGAATTGAGTTGTCTCTTTATAGACATGATATCACCATTGTTAGGTTCTTGATTTTCTTGATCTTGGCGTGATCCATAATTCTCGCTAATTAGATTCAAAGCAAAAATCCTATTTTATATCACTGAGATCTTCTTTCCAACTAGAGAAAACAACTTTAAATCCATTACTTATCTATGGCTTTATCTTGTCGATGAAAACAAAGATAACTACCAGTTAACTCTATATTTAGCTCTGTCAGCTAGATATTTTGTCATTTCTAAACTCAAGTTAATTTTGGTGTTTAAATCTTTGATAGCTTTGGTCAACACTCCAGTTCTCCTCGGGCTTCTCTGTCGATTTACATTATGTTTCTAGCCGTTAGTTATGCTTGTGATTCTACTCATCGGTAATGCTCATCGGTGTTCTTTCTCGGACATCACTATGACTTGACTTTCGGTGATCTCTGTCCGTCGGTGCCCACTGAACGTCGGTGTTTGAAGTCATAATGTGAATGCTTGTCTTTTATGCATTACTGAAAGCATAATATTTTTCTCTTTGATTCTATGAAGTCTTTGACACGGATTATAACCGATTAGATTATATCAAGTTGACATCAATGACAATACAATCCATTAACTGATTTAATGTCTTGCATTATCCTTCTGCATATCAGTGATCAACTTAACATATTTAAACATTCAATCAGTTACATGTCATCAATATCTTTGTTTGGTATTGATGACAACATACTACATTATCATACTATACTATCACTAATACAATATGAAATATATAGTTTCATCAAGCTTTCCTAATGTAACTATTACAAATGTCTAGCTCTTGGTAAGCTCTAAAATAACTTAGATTTATTTCATGCAGAGTGGTTGTCTTCAATATTTTATCCCTTCAATGGATAGATGTATCATTTGATATCTTTGTTCTGATATGTGCTCTTCCTTGACTATTCCTCTTCTTGATAATTTCTTTTTCTTTTGACATGAATCTTTCTCTTTGTTTGAATTCTCTCCCTTTGTTACTTCTCTCCCTTAGATGGATATTTCATATGTAATCAATTTATCTCCCTTATAATATTGATTAACTCTTTCTTCTGATTCTCATGAACTTCTCTTCATGGATAATGATATAATGTTTTCCCTTTATCATATCTCTCCCTTTATGTGATATGGAATCATCTCTCCTTTTGATAATGAGATCATCTCTCCCTTTGTATGATAAATAAAATCTCTCCCTGATGATAATGAGAACATATCTCCCTTTGGAAACAATGCCAAACATAAATAATTCTCCTTGTTTTATCATCTATATCATGTTCCATCCCTTTTCATAATATATTTCTTGAGTTTCCCTATCCATCAACAATACAATGTCTCTATTTTTTGGTGCAGATATGTACCTTGTAATGTATAGATGTATCTGTTGTTGTCCATCTCAGTGTTTTCATCAACATGATTGATCTTTAGATTTGATATAGTATGATGCAACCTCCTAATAAGATTATTGACCGATAGACAAGGGATAGACCCCTAGTCTCTGTCTCAGGTACTCAAATGTATCCTTTGGTAATGGCTTGGTGAATATATCAGCTAACCATTCCTTTGATTTAACATATTCTAGTGTCACTTCCTTTTCTTTCACTTGTTCTCTCAGATAGTGATACTTGATAGCAATATGATTAGTCTTAGCATGCATGACTGGATTCTTAGAAATGTTTATTTTATTGGTATTATCACAATAGATAATTACTAGTTCAATGATCTTCATATGCATACCTTCCAGCAATTGTTTGATCCATGCAATATTAGAGAAATTTGTAGCAGTAGCCACATATTCTTCTTCTACAGTAGACTGAGAGATGCATCCTTGCTTCTTATTGATCCATGTGACAAGTCTGTCACCCATGAAGAATGCTCCTCCAGTTGTACTCTTTTGGTCATCAATGTTTCCAGCCCAATCAACATCTGTATAGACTTGTAGCTCAAATTTTCCTTCTCTTTTGTACCATAAGCCATAGTTCTTGGTGTTCTTCAGATATCTCAAAATTATCTTTACAACATTCATATGTGATTCTTTGGGATTAGCAGAGAATCTTGCAACTATTCCAACTGCGTGTGCTATATCTGGTCTTGTATGAACAACATACATCAGTTTTCCAATCATTGATCTATATAAAAAATGATTTACCTCATTGGATTTGTCTTCTTTTGTCAGCTTACATCTGGTAGCCATAGGTGTTTCAACTGGTTTGGAATCTTCCATCTTGAATATCTTCAGCACTTCCTTGATGTATTTGGACTGAGTGATGTATATGCTTGCATCTTGCTGAAGAATTCATAGACCAAGAAAGAATTTGATCTCCCCAAACATAGACATTTAAAATTCCTTGCTCATTTCATTAGAAAAGGATTTTCATAATAATTCATTTCCCCCAAAAATGATATCATCAACAAAAAGTTCAGCAATCAGAATATTACCATCAGTATCTTCTTTTAAGTACAAATTACTATTTTCACTTGTTCTAACAAATTTTATGCTAATGAGATATGAGTGAAGTCTTTCATACCAGGCTCTTGGTGCTTGTTTCAATCTATACAAGGATTTATGTAGTCTACATACCATATTTCTCTTGTCTGGATCAAAAAACCCTTCTGGTTGTTCAATGTATACCTCTTCTTCTAATATTCCATTTAGGAATGCAGATTTGGCATCCATTTGGTATACCTTGAATCCTTTAAATGCAGCATAAGAAAGTAAGACTGTAACTCCTAGTCTTGCAACGGGTGCAAAGGTTTCTCCATAATCAATACCTTCTTCTTGTGCATATCCCTTCCATACTAATCTTGCTTTGTTTCTAGTGACTTTTCCATTCTCATTCAGCTTGTTTCTGAATATCCATTTTGTACCGATGACATTTTTGTCATTTGGTCTTGGTACTAGTGTCCATGCATTGTTCTTCTCAATCTGTTCTATTTCCTCATTCATAGCACTGACCCATTCTTCATTCTCAAGTGCATTGTTAACAGATTTAGACTCAAAATCACAAAGTAAACATCTTGTGTTAAGTGACTTACTTCTTGTTCTTTTTCCTGCCTTTTTTTCTCTTATGATTTGGTTCTGTGGATGATTTCTTCTGACATACTTGGATATTTTTGGTTCAGCTGTGTGTTCATCATTTTGATCATCTTCTTCACCTTCATTCTCATCTCCATTGTTCGAAACATCATCTTGAGGATTATCCTAATTGTTGGGAATTGCAACCTGATGCTCGGGTGCAATGTTCTAATGCTTGGGAGTGACACCTGTTGCTCGGGTAGAGTGTTAGTTTCTATATAAATAAACCTATTGTAGTCCTCTGGTTCCTTTTTGCTTTCCTTATCATTCTTTTCTGCAAATTCATCTATTTTCACATTTTCACTTTCAATGATTTTGTTAGATGACTTGTTAAGACATTTATAAGCCTTTCTTTTGGTTGAATACCCTATAAAGATACCTTCTTCGCTTTTGCAGTCAAGTTTTCAATTTCTATCATCCTTCAATATATAACATTGAATACTAAAGATTCTAAAGTAACTTACATTGGGTGTATGACCATACCAAAGCTCATAGGGTGTCTTCTTTGTGTCCTTCTTCAATTGTACTATGTTTAATGTGTAGAAAATAGTACTAACAGCTTCCCTCCAAAAATTTTGAGTGATGCTTTTCTCAATCATCAATGTTCTTGCACAGTCAACAATTGATCTGTTTCTCCTTTTAGCAATTCCATTTTTCTGTAGTGTTCTCAGTGCACAAACCTGTCTTTTAATTCCATGCTCATTGCAATAGTTAGTGAATTATTCTGAAGTAAATTCTCCTCCTCTATCTAACCTTAATCATTTCAATTTCTTTTCACTTTGGTTTTCTACCATTTCTTTATACCATTTAAACATCTTAAATGCTCCCGATTTATCTTTTAAAAACATAACTGTCATCATTCTAGAAAAATCATCAACAAAGAGAATAAAATACCTATCTCCATAGTAGCTCTTTGTCCTCATGGGTCCACATAGATCTATATGGACTAATTCTAGAATTGCAGTAGATGTATGGGTTTTGCTCTTGAAACTAGACTTTGTCATCTTACCTTTCTGACAATTCTTGTACATGATATGCTCGGGCTTAGTCATGCTCGGTAAGCCTCTAACATTCCTTTTGTTGCATATCTTTATCGTGTTGTCAAAGTTCACATGACACAATATTTTGTGCTGAAACCATATGTCTTCGTTTCTAGCCATTGAACAAGTGGTGTTAGTGTCATCAAGATAGAAAAGGTTGCCTTTTTTCTGTTCACTGGTACCAATCAATCTTCCTGATTCATTGTAGATCTTTTCCTTCTTATTTTCAAATGCTACTCTGTGACTTGAATTGTTCATCTTTGAAAGGCTTAACAAATTATAATTCAATCCTTTTGCCAAGTAGGCATTTTCACATTTTATCAGGTTATTCAACATTATGGGTCCTTTACCTTCAACTAGACAAGGTGTATCATTTCCCATTCTTACTGAACCACCATTATAGTATTCAAAAGTCTCAAATTTTTGTTTGTCACCGGTCATATGGTGAGTACAACCACTATCTATGATTTAGACATCATTTTTACTAACTTTAGATATGAGTGCAATTTCTACATACCTTTCTTCATCTTCATCTGAATCATCCTTCATGTCTACAAATACTATCTCAATGTCTTCTTTTGATTCAGTGTCAGTGTGATCAGCTCTGGTCTCAACTAGGTAGCAAGCTTTCTTCCCTTTGTCCTTGTAGTCTCGGGTATCTCTTTTGTTAGCTTGTCGGTTGCTTCGGTAATCTCTATTATCACCTTTATCAAGCTTCTTCTCATATGATCTATCATTTCCTCTGTCATCTTTTCTTTGGTTTGGACATCTTGTAGAAAAGTGTCCAACCTATTTACAATTGAAACATACAAGTGGTAATTTACCTTTGTATCTACCTTTGCCTCTCTACAATCTTCTGACCATAAGTGCTTCAATTTCATCAAGTCCTTGATCCTCATTATCACTGTCACTATCATTTCTAACAGCATGTCTGTGACTTGAGTTACTTATCTTTAGAGAATATTTGAATGTAGATTCTATAGATGGTAAGACACTATTGTCAAAGTTATTCATCTCAAATGAAATTAGTCTACCAATCAGACTATCTAGAGTAACTGTATTGTTTACAATTGCTCTTATTTCTTGAATAGCTGAAACTCTAATATCATAAACATGCAATAAGGTTCTTAAGATTTTTCTTACCACTGTCTCCTCTTCAAGTACACCTCCAACTCCTCGGATAGAATTTACTACCTCTTTGATTCTACAGCTATACTAAGTAATGTTTTCTCTTTCTTTCATCCTTAGGTCATCAAACTCCCTCTTAGGATTTCTTGTTGGACTTATCTTGGAATGATTTACTGAGAGGGGATGGGTGAATCAGTACCTCTAAAAATTTTCTTGGTTAGCCCATTAACCCTTAATCATCAGTTTGTAAATTATCTTATCTAACTGTTCATCTTTCTTTATGTATATGCAATCATATCATAAGTTCTTTAG
>MU225815.1:1742793-1753910 GCA_018584345.1 Thuja plicata | reverse complement strand
TTAAGTCCACCTTCTACAAAAGGATTTTAGATGTGATGCACTTGTTAGAATGCAACTACATAAGTATTTGATCTGATGATGTATGCAATCTCTAATTGTTGATAACAGATCCAATAAAGCTTCCTATTTATGAGTAATCATCCTTCCATGATTGAATAATACCTTTGTTTTCTCATCGGTAGCCTCTCTGTGTTCTTGACAACTGATATGATCTATTTATGAACTTTGCATGAATTCTACCTTCTGCTCCTTAGATTCTCATTGTGGCTATCAACAACAATGAATTCATAATTCACAATTGATTTGAACATATATTTATACTAGATTTTGGCTTAATTCTTGATTCATGCTTCACAAGTTAACTCTAGATCCAAGGTTTACAACTTGACCTTGATCTTTAGTTACATATGTTTTAGATTTGTTAGGATGCTTTAAAACATTTACATAAAGCTTTCTTGACCCTCAAGTTATGATTTAAAACAAATTAAAACTCTATAAATAGAATTACATTTCTTTATCTGACGTGTAAAACTCAGATCCACTATTTGTGGGTTCTCTAACTAACTGTCGGTTCTGATGATCGATTTTATTTGTTGTCGGTGTTCCTTTCTTAAACTGGTTGTTGGGTATGCCTTTTCTATTTTTTCGGTTTTGTTCTCAAAACTATGTCATCGGTGATGATCTCAATGTTATGTTATTGACTCGTCGGTGATGTCCTGTTCACTTTGTCGATGCAACACTTGTCAGTGTTCATCGATCAATTCCATACTTAGCATTTTTTTGTGACCTTTGTGTTCTATCAGATATGCTTGCTGTTTTCCGATAATGCTTGTAGTCTACTGGTAATGCTTGTACTGATGGTCTCTGGCAATATTTTTCACTAAGTGTACTAATGACAAAATTAATGTCATCAATCTCCCCCTTTGACATTAGTATCAAAAACATGATATGTGCGATATACTGAGTGTATTAGTATGTACACCTATGTATACTCCTTCCTTAGTCATTTGAATGACTCCCCATATGTATATGCCGGTAAGTGTAAGTATATATACATATTCTTATGTACTTTTCTTTTCCCCTTTTTTGATATATATTGTACATAACTATCTTTATATATCTGTTCCTTCTGTACATACAATATACATTTCCTTTCTATTCCTCCTTTTTTGATAATAAAGGCAAAGGTACTTACAACTTTTCAAAAAGGTGGGAATGTGAGGACTTGATCTCCTCCATCATCTTTTCCCATTCATCCTTTAGCATTTCTAGATCCATGTGCTCTAGTGATATCCTTACATGTATATCATAAATGTTGTCTACTACAGACATCTCTGGGGTTGCAATAAGGTTTCATGCTTCAGAAATATGCTACTCTAGAATGGTAAGATTAGGCAGAATGTGTGCATATAGTTCTATAATATCACCTCTTAGTTTGTTTCAGCATCCCATATTTCTTTCCTTAGCCTATTATCCTCAATGACCTTGTCATGATGTGCCTTTATACTATCTACGTTTGAGGTTAGGCTTTGTGCACTTGCTGTGACATTAGAATCTATCTTTGCTAACTTGTCACTATTTTGCTTTGTAAAATTTTCAAGCGTGCACATCTTTTGAACTAAATTAATTGCTTCAGCAATCATTGGCTCTAATTGATCAGTTAGTTTAGAGAGATTTACCTTGATCAGTGCCACTTCTTGGCTGATTTTATCAATTAACTTGTATTGATACTTATTTTCTTCTTGTTCTTCCATAGTTTGTTCTGCATCTATATTCTACTTCGTGATTGCGTCGGTAAGAACAATAATTTGTTCCTTAACTGTAGTAGTTTCTTCAAGTTTTACCTCAGGAACAAGTTTTTGGAGAATGTCTCTTGCCTTGGCAAGTGCCATTATTTCCTTGGGTTCCTGTATCATTTTATTTTGAATGGCTTTCCTTTGACATAGCACTCCAAACTCTTGAAGTTTATCACTATCCAAAGTGGTAATATCCAGGTTTGGAACTTCTATTACTTCATCCAGTGTAACAGCCAAGATGTCTTTCTTTAATGTTTTCTTCCTCTTCTTCTTTGGATGGGTGGTAGATTAATTTACTACCATCTGTAAAGCTTGATATTGGGTGGATTTAGTAGGTGAGGGCCGAGAAGATGAGGCATCCTTTTGTATCTGTTATGAGTCCACCGACTGGTTTGGTGAAGACGTCTCCTCATTTGCCTTAGGTGTATCAACAGATGTATCTTCTTTAAGTTTTATACCTTCATCCTGCTTGAATCCTTCACTTTTATCTTTTTTTTCACCCTTTCTCAGTGTATCCTCTATTTTATTATCAGCTTCTTTGTTTTGTTCATTTGACACTTCTTGTTGATTTCGGTTGTATCCTTCATTTCTGTATCTGTATCCTTTTGAGTGTTGGATACATCTTTGTTTTCACCAGTATCCATATCCTTGGGTATATTCTCATCTTTCTTAGATGATTTGTCTTGACTTGACTGAATATCAATAGCATCTATTAATATATTCATGTTTATAGGTGTATTGACTGTTGCAGTGTCAATAGTTGTATCCTGTCCTTCGGTATTGCCCTTTGCAATATTTATGTCTTCATATTTTTGAAATTTTGCTATAGGGTCTTGTCTTGTGGTGTCATTGACAATGTTTTCTAACCATGATTCATCATTTATATCATCAATTAAGTTACCTTTTATTGACAATTCTTCTCTGGTAACTTCTTCATCCTCTAAACTGATGTGAATTGGACTTGTTGGTACCTAATTTTCTTCACTATTTTTAGGTCATTCTTCATCTATAATATTGATCTATTTCTGGCCACTTATCTATACTTCTTCACTGTCTAACTCAACTATTGAGTTATTTCTTTGGGTGATAGTTTCCTTCTCATAACTGCTCTCCTCAGCAGGATTGAGTATCTTGCTCCATGTATCATGGGTTTCTTGTTCTAGCTCTATAAGCTTCTCTTCAATAAATTTATAAGCTCTAATTTTGGGTGAGAAACTTTTTGCATATTTCTCCATGATTTCATTGATTTATTCTCTTTTTGATTAAGAAGGCATAAGAGAAACCAACACTCTTTCTCTTATCCTTTTCTCCTGATGGAGTGCAAAAGTGAATCTAGAAGATATTCTAATCAAAATTTCTTGTGGTACATCACATGTAGTGAATTGTAGTGGGATATAATAGTGTCTACACATCTTAGCTATAAGTGCATCTTCAATCTTATTCTATTCTACAGAATCCTATCTTAACCATTTCCTAATCTTAGGATGTCCAAGAGATGGTGCTTTAGAAATGTACTTACATATTTCATCAATGTCTTTAGTGGGTGATGTAACCTTTGCTGCTTCCTTTGCTTGTTTTGTAGTGTCAGGTTCATCCATAGATGAGTCCTCTAAATCCTCATTTGTCTAAACAAATTTCCTCCTTTTGGTAGGTGCCCTAACTGGTTGTTTTGCCTTTGGTGTGTCAGGTTTCCTCTTATACACCTTTCCTTTTACCATGGGAGAAGGAGTTGCATCCTTTTCTATTTGACTCCTTATTCTTGACTTCTTTGGTGGAGGAGGAGGTGGTGAATCAGACTTCTCTTCCTCTGATTCATTTTTCTTTGCTGTATCATCGATGGGTAGCTAGTCCTCGGTGATTTCCTCCTTACCCTCTTGTCCCTCTTCACCTTCCCTTTCTTCTTCTTCTAAAGATATATTCAAGTTCTTTTTCAAATTCTTCACCATTCTTTTTAACTATTTTACAGCCTTCTTGACAACAAGATTTGTTTTAATCTTCTATTTGGCCTCTTCATAGGTACCAAATCTTAGTTGCTTATTGTCCACTGGTTCATTTAATAGTGCCTTAATGTACTCATTAGCTAATCCTTCTTTGATTTCATATTCTAACTTTGAAATCCATGATTTCCTTGGTACTACTGCTTGGATGTACGTGAAATCAGTATCTACCATGAAACATATGTTTTCTCGATGTTCCTCTATCAGAATTTCAGGAATTCTTATTCTGGCTTGCAACATTTTCTTAATGGTTTTGAAGTACTCATGCATAAAATTATCAAAATCTATTCCTAGTGATTCTATAAATTCACCTATCTGAATGGTCAGGGGTCTGCTTGTGTCCCATACAACTTTTCCTATGGAAGGAAAGTATTCTTCAAAGTAAAAGAATATGCACATTATGAGGGAACCAAACTTACAAGTGTTTGTCCTTGAAGACCTTATTGTGCACATGTTATCCTCTAATTGATGTAATAGGATCTCTGCAAGATCCATCTTCTTTCCCTGTTTGATGATCTTGTATGATGTGCTCATAGTTGTACTTGATATGCTCTTCATTTGGCTTGCTTGGAAGATCTTATATCCAACAACACATGCTCCAAACTTTAGCTCTACATTGGTAATGGTGTTGACCTTTAGTGCTCTTTTATTTGATTTAACACCAGTTAGTTTTTCCACTTCTGCTAGAGATGGGTGCTTGTAAGCCTGTGGTTTATCAGTTGTAGGATAACCAATAACAGCATGAATAACATCCTTTGTTATTGCCTTTGGCTTTTTTAGCCATAGAGTCTTGTTGTGAACTCTGCTAAGAACAATCTTTATCCATTCTGTTTTGAAGACCTTGGGAAAATGTACTGCATTTGTGAGTCCCTTTACTTCCAAAAGTTTGTGCTCTTCTTTGATCTTTCCAGCATCATCACATAGTGCCCTATAGGCATTATCTAGGTCTAGATCTCCTATTTTTGAGATCTTGTAGTGAATATAGGACCTTACGTCTTCTACTAGTAAAACCCTAGGTGGGATTCTAGAGAATGCTCTAGAATCATTAGGTTGTGAAGCTATTTTAGGGTCTAGCTTGTATTTATGTTCAGCACATGAGACTCTGCTGACAAGCTTGAAGGATTTCTTCTTATCTTCCTTAATTTTCTCAACTCTAGAAGTCGATGCAATCTTGTTTGCAGAAATTGAGGGCTTTTCACAAATAAAAAAGTGCGGTCAGTGAGTGTGATTACTTACAAATTCTCTATGATTGCCTATGAATGTGAATGCTTCATGTCAAATTGATTTTTGCTCGGTTGCTCTCCAAATTTCTCTAAAATTGCTCTTCTCTTCTCTACTCAAAAATCGTGGGTGCAAAAATGAGTTTACCCATCGGGCTTTTATAACCTTTTTGTGCCCTAAGTTGTCATTAATTCTTACCAACTCATCGGTATATGAAGACTAATTTTTTCAGTAGAGACATTCATAACATCTTCGGTGTCTGTGCAAAGCATCGGGGTTGCTAGTGGTTTTGGAGACTTCACCGATGATTGTCGGTGAGGTTGCGAAGATAGCTTTTGTTGATTCAATGTTCACCATTATCTGTCGATTTACACTTAGCTTGTGTAATGACCGATACATTCTGGTAAGTAGTGCTAACTTTTCTGTGTGTGTTCACCGATGCAAATTGTGCCCAATAATTGATGGTTGCTTTTCAATTTTTTAAGCAAACAACAATATTTTTCATCTTTATTCATGCTTATATTACAATATGAACTATGTGTAATGGAACCGATGCATAGTAAAACTTGTCATAATGCAGCTCCATACTTACTTGTGCAATTTAGTTGGATGTAGTGATCTCACCGGATCCATTGGATGAGGTGTCACCATTTGCATTGCTTGTTCCAGAACCTTCAGTGTTTGTGGCTTTTACCCACATCTTGTTTCTAATTTTCTTGATGTCATCAATGGTATTTCCATTGGGATGTGTACTTGTGTCTGTCAGTCGGTCTTTGCAATCTTTTATCACATGTCCAACCTTATGAAAATGCAAAAATACCATACCTAGATTGGTCCAACCTCTTGACCTTCTGGTCCACTTTCTCATATAGTTGGCAACAATATGACCATACCTTCCACATGTTGTGTAGTTTACCCATATGTTATAGTCCCAAACATATGAGTTACCTACTCTTGTTTGTTTGTTTCTTTTATCAGTTTCCTTTGGTGTCCATGTCTTGTTGTTCTTTTTCCAACATTCCTTATGTGTATGCCCATTCATCTTGTAGGTAGGACAGTGCTTGTCCATATAGGTTTTTCTCTTTGGATCTGCACTCATGTGCCTTGTGTCCTTTCTTTTGACATTTATAACAATTACCAATAAAAGTAGATTGTGCTTGAGAAATACCTTTCATTTTGCGTCTGTAGATGTTTGAGGTGTGGCCTGGTTTTCCACAGTGATTGCATGACAACTTCTTAGATCTTGGGGTTGTGAAAGCATTCCTCTGATCTGGTTGATTAGAAGATTCACCATTGTCATTGTACCCTAATCCTGTGTAGTTGTTGACTCTTCTCTGTCCATCAAGAAAATCATCCATCCTTTTTTTGCTATCTTCATCCTTTTTGATCAATTCGTTGTGTTGATTTTGGACTTTGATTTCATGCTTTAATTTTTCATTCTCTTCTCTTAGCTCACCAATGATCTGTATTCTTTCAATGAGTTTTGTATTTAATCTATTTTCTTCTTGACTCATATGAATAATTTGGTTGGTAACCTCATGGTGATGCTCAGTAAGTCTTTGAATCTCTGATTCTTTCTCTTGTAGTTTCTCAGTAATTTTCCTCCTATCATCAATGGCTAGTGTTCTTTCATTTTCAGCTTTTCTTGCATCATTCATGACATCAATCATTTTCACCATTTGATTCTCTTGTCCGATTTGCAACATCGTGATTTGATCTCTCAGATGTAGATTGACCTCTTATAGACTTGTAATTTCTTCTACTGATGCGTCTGAAGCTTTGCTCGTTGATGATTCTGCTGTATCAAAGTAATCTTGTATTTCCAATTCTTTGTAGTCTTTCTCATTCAGCCTGGTTGCCATAATCTTTCTTTCATCAAGAAGTTTTCTTAGTTTGATTCTCGCCTCTTTATACTGCTCATAATTTATTTGCATCTGTAACTTCTCATTCTCAATAGTCATGTCCAGTCTGTACTTTTCCAATTCTCTGATCTTTTCTCTTAAGTCTTTAAGCTTTTCAAGAAAGAGGCTTAGCTCTGATACCAATTGTTGGAATTATATTGGAATGATATACTGAGAGGGGAGGGGTGAATTAGTACCTCTAAAACTTTTCTTGGTTAGCCCGTTAACCCTTAATCATCAGTTTGTAAATTATCTTATCTAACTGTTCATCTTTCTTTATGTATATGCAATCATATCATAAGTTCTTTAGTATGTAATCATAAAAGAAACATTCATGAAAATAGATAACACATGACACAAGATATGATATCATAGAAAACTCTTGTTAGGAATTAAAAATTGCAGTGGGGATTGTTACCCACAAGACTTCACTATCTGCAGATAAGAAGGGGCTATTTAAGGCTTAAAATTGGTCACTTCAGATGACCTACCCTATTAGGAGTATTATAGTGGAGACCTGTTAAGATCTACTTCGTTTGAAGCTTTAGCAACACTATTAAGTGTGCACTCCGTTAAGAGATTTGTAAAGAATGGTTAAGTCCACCTTCTACAAAAGGATTTTAGATGTGAAGCACTTGTTAGATGAAACTACATAAGTCTTTGATCTGATGATGTATGCAATCTCTAATTGCTGATAACAGATCCCATAAAGCTTCCTATTTATGAGTAATCATCCTTCCATGATTGAATAATACCTTTTCCTGCTCGTCGGTAGCCTCTGTGTGTTCTTAACAACTGATATGATCTATTTTTGAAATTTGCATGAATTTTGCCTTCTACTCCTTAGATTCTCATCGTGGCTATCAACAACAAGGAATTCATAACTCACAATTGATTTGAACATCTATTTATACTAAATTTTGGCTTAATTCTTGATTCACGCTTTGCAAGTTAACTCTAGATCCAAGGTTTACAACTTGACCTTGATCTTTAATTACATATGTTTTAGATCCATTAGCATTCTTTAAAACATTTACATAAAGCTTTCTTGACCCTCAAGTTATGATTTAAAACAAATTAAAAATCTATAAATAGAATTACATTGCTTTATCTAACATGTAAAACTCAGATCCACTATTTGTGGGTTCTCTAACTGACTGTCGGTTCTGACGGTCAATTTTCTTTGTCATCGGTGTTCCTTTCTTGAACTGGTCGTCAGGTATGCCCTTTCTGTTCCATCGGTTTTGTTCTCAAAACTGTGTCGTCGGTGATGATCTCAATGTTATATTGTTGACCCATCGGTGATGTCCTGTTCACTTCATCGGTGCAACACTTGTCAGTGTTCGTCGGTCAATTTCATACTTAGCATTTTCTCGTGACCTTTGTGTTCTGTTGGGTATGCTCGCTATTTTTTGGTAATGCTTGTAGTCCACTGGTAATTCTTGTAGTCCTTCGGTAATGCTTGTACTGATGATCTCTATCAATGTTTTTCACTAAGTGTACTAATGGAAAAATTAATGTCATCATTTCTGCCTTTTCTCTTAGTACATTTGTATCTCATCCATGTACAAGATTCAACTTATCCCACATTTGCTTTGTAGAGGTGCAAGTTTTGACATCTTCAAACTCAGCATTGGAGAGTGATGATGCAAGTTCTATCATCATGCAGTTATTCTCATGCTTTACTCTTAATTGCTCAAGAGTGTGAGGTCCTGTAGGCAACACATATTTAGTATCTAAGTATTGAACAATGTCATTTCCAATACCTGATAGGTGGAGCCTTATTCTTATTTTTCATGATGCAAATTTGTCTTTATTCAACTTGGGCACATCTTGTCTGTTCATCTTGTGATATTTTGCTTGAGCTATTAAATTCCCTTTCTAAGAACACAAGCTCTGATACCAATTGTTAGTAATAAATGAGAGGGGGGGTGAATCAGTTGCCTCAAACATATTCTAATAATCAACCCAAAAACTTAGTACCACAATATTAAGCCTCTAGTTACCTTCAGTCCTATAAGATGAATGCCTCCTAATACTTATATCAAATTACTACTACTTGGAATGATTTTTAAAACCTACTACTGTATGTTTACCGAATGGCAGTTTGTTAATTTACCAAAAGACAGTAAATTATCTAGCGTATACCAATCAATCCAATTAAGTTAAGTGTAATTCAAAACAATAAAGTAATGACTCATAAACATATCGACACATGGATTTTTAACGTGGAAACCCTGTTAAGGGAAAAAAAACTTGGGACCGGTAACCCAAAATTTTTACTCTTCTGAAGTGAGCTCAATGAAGAGACAACCCTATTAAAGGTTACAAACACACTTTTAGTTGTGACCTTGTTAGAGGATTTAAAATTTTAGTTTGTCACTTGATATCGGGCATCTCTATGCTACCATCCTTGATCAAACACTCACTTTTCCTGTCAATAGGTATCTGGCATCTATTGTTATCTTCATGATGAAACTTTTTGATACTCCTTGGGATGTACCACAATATATAAATGATCTTTAAATCCCGCTCGGTTAAGAGACTTTCTGAATCAATGGTTAAACTAAAACAACATGATTTTTTCACATATACAACTTATACTTGTAGATTTTCAGATCTATTGTAATCTCATAAAACCATTTTGATCAATATATCTCAGTTTATACCTTTGCTCCACTTTGATTTTACTTGGTGATGATGTGCTCTATTGCTCGGTGTCTGCAAAAAACTTTATCTCTTTCCTCAGCTTGTTGATTAGGACTGTATGAAGTTGCTCTTTATCAATTTCTCTTCAGCATCCTCTTTTCATTCATTCACCCACCACACCAATTCGTAATGAATTGAGTTGTCTCTTTATAGACATGATATCACCGTTGTTAGGATCTTGATTTTCTTGATCTTGGCATGATCCACAATTCTCGCCAATTAGATTTAAAGCAAAACTCCTCTTTTATCTCACTGAGATCTTCTTTCCAACTGGACAAAACAACTTTAAATCCATTACTTATATCTGGCTTTATCTTGTTGATGATAACAAAGATAACTACCAGTTAACTCTATATTTAGCTCTGCCAGCTAGATATTTTGTTGTTTCTAAACTCAAGTTAATTTCGGTATTTAACTCTTTGATAGCTTCGGTCAACACTCTAGTTCTCCTCAGGCTTCTCCGTTGGTTTACACTATGTTTCTGACCATTGGTTATGCTTGTGATTCTACTCGTCGGTGTTCTTGCTCGGGCATCACTATGACTTGACTTTCGATAATCTCTGTCCATCGGTGTCCACTGACCATTGGTTTTTGAAGTCATAATGTGAATGCTTGTCTTTTATGCATTACTGAAAGCATAATCTTTTTCTCTTTGATTCTGTGAAGTCTTTGACACTTTGATTATAAATGATTAGATTATATAAGGTTGACATCAATGATCAATAAAATCCATTAACTAATTTAATGTCTTGCATTATCCTTCTGCATTTTGGTGATCAACTTAACATCTTCAAACATTCAATCAGTTACACGTCATCATGAATGAGGCATTTTAGTAGCTATAAAAGTCTTGTTTTTGGTAGGATCATTGTAAATCTTTTCTGTGTTTTCCACTGTCAAATTTGTAACAACTAGTGGGTTAAAAATACCTTCTCAATATCGTGAAGTATCTTTTATAAAAATTGCAATAATATACACTTCATAGGAAAAATTTATGCATTGGCTTTTGTAAATAAATATAAAATTAAATTTTGTAGGGATAATGTGTAATACCCCTCTAACACTAAGATAAGTTTTGTGTTTTTGAATGAAGTAATATCTTTTGATGTTTTCTTACAGCTTAAGTTGTTCATGATACTTGTTTGATCTATTCCTATAGTTTGTTTATAATGATTCCATAAACCAGTACCCGAGGATTCTAATATCAGACATACTATCTAAAGGTATAGTTTTTGTATGTATTTATCTCTGTGTATGTATTGAGGAGCTTCAAGACCTTTATGAATATAGTTAGGATCTTATATATGGATATATATAAGTGATTATTTATATTTTCTTCTGTTAAGGTTACTTTTTATAAATCTTTTATGTCACTTGATGATTTGGGATATGTCTCATGATTAGGTTGATTTATTATTAGTATTGATTAGATACTAACCCAATGCTCAAGATTCTAACCTTCACTAGGATGATGCTACATGCTTGGTGTGTGT
>MU225815.1:1706376-1724372 GCA_018584345.1 Thuja plicata | reverse complement strand
CACAAGTTTGGATGTGTTTTCATTGATGTAGAATAAATGAGAAGGGGGGGGGGGGGTGAATCAGTGGCCTAAAAAATATTCTAATAAATTAACCCAAAAACTTATTACCACAATTATAAGCCTCTAGTTATCTTCAGTCCTACAAGTTGAATGCCTTCAAATAATCTTATCAAATAACTACTGCTCGGAGTTCACTGTTAAAACTTATTCTTCTTGTTTACTGATTAGTAATCTTTCATTTACCGAAATACAGTAAATTAATTAGTGTATACCGATCAATCTAGATTAGTTATGTGTAATGCAAAACACTGAAGTAATGACTCATAAACACATTGACACATTGATTTTTAACGTGGAAACCCTGTTAAGGAAAAAAAACCACATGAGACCAGTAACCCAAACTTTTCACTCTTCTGAAGTGAGCTCGGTGAAGAGACAACCTTGTTAAAGTTTAGAAACACACTGTTAGGTGTGAACTTGTTAGAGGATTTAAATAGAATAGTTTGTCACCTGATATTTGGCATCTCTATGCTACCTTTATGACCAAACCCTGTGTAGTTTTTCACTTGGTATCTGGCATATCTATGCTACCTTCATGAAAAAACCTTTTGATACTCCTTAGGATGTATCTCAATATATAAAGGATTGTTAATTCCTTGTTTCAGAGACATTTTGATTCAATGGTTAAACTGAAACAATAAATGATCTGTTCACATATACAACTATACGTTGCAGATTTTTAGATCTATTGTAAGCTCACAATACCTTTCTAATCAATTTATCCTTTCAATAACTTTTCTCCACTTCTTTCTGCTTGGTGATGTTGTGCTTCTCTGTTGCTTGGTGTTTGTAGAAATATAGCTCTTTCCTTAGCTTGATTGATCAGGACTATGTGAAGTCTTTCACCAGTTTCTCTTCAGCATCCTCTTCTTCTATTAACCCCTAATTCATAATGAATTAGATTGTCTCTTTATAGACATGATTCACCATTTCTAGGTTCTTGACTTTCTTTTTCTTGGCATGATCCACAATTCTAGCCAATCTTTCTTTAAAGCTTTACTTCAGTTTTATCCCTTAGATTTCTCTTTGACAAATGGAATAAAATAACTTTAAATCTCTCTCTTATCTCTAGCTTTTAACTTATCGATGAAAACAATATTAAAAACCAGTTAAATCCATATTTAGCTCTTGCTAGCTAAGTCTTTTGTCATTTCTAAACTTCAGTTCTTTTCAGTGTTTAACTCTTTGTTAGCTTAGGTCAACACTTTAGTTCTCTTTGGGCATCTCCATTGGGGTTGTCTATCTGTCGGGTTTGTCTATCAGTCGGGTTACACTGTGAATTTATTCTCGGGTTACTCTGATTCTTCTTGTCGATAATGCTTTCCCAGGGTTCATGCTCGGGTATCACTATGACTTTCCTCTCCGGGTTCTCTGTTGTTCAGGGTGCACTGCCCGTTAGTGTTTGTAGTCACTTAGTGCATACTCAAATTTTATGAATTATTGATAGCATAACCTTTATCTCTCTAGTTCTTTGAAGTCTTTAATACTATGTATATAACTAATCAGATTATATCAAGTTGACATCAATGACAATACAATACATTAACTGATTTAATGTCTTGCATTAACTTTCTGCAACTTGGTATTCATCAACTTAACATCTTCAAACATCCAATCAGTTATAGTTCATCAATCTCTCCCTTTGGCATCGATGGAAACACACTATATTATTACTAATATAATATGAAATATATCATTTGTAGTTCATCAATCTACCAATCTTATTGTTCTATAACCAATACAAATGTCTCGCTCTCGGTAAGCTCATATAGCTTATATTTGATTCTTTTAGAGTTCTTTCTTCAATCTTCCATCCCTTCACTGGATAGATGTAGCAGCTTTTGATTCTGTCTTTGATGTTATCTCCCCCTTTGACTATTCCTCTCCTTGATCATTTCTATTTCTTTTGATAATAATATAGTTATCTCTCCCTCATGATACTTATCTCTCTTACAGGTTACATCTCTCTCAAGTCATCTTTAAGTGGTCTCTCCCTTTGGATATTCTCTATGATGGATATTTCATATGTAATCTCTCCCTTATAGGTTTCATCTCTCCTTTTGAAAATAATGCCAAAGATTCCTTCCATCCTTTTTATAATATACTCCTTGAATTTCCCTATCCATTATTAATACAACAACTCTAGTGTTCGGTGCAGATATGTACCTTTTTGTGTACTGATGTATATGTGCAGTCCATTTCTTTGCTTGCATCAACATGAATGATCTTCTGAGTGTGTATAGGCTGATGCAACATCCTAGTCAACTTACTAACCAATAGACAAGGGTTAGACCCCCAGTCTCTTTCTTAGGTACTCAAATGTATCTTTAGGAAATGGATTTGTGAATATGTCAGCTAATTGTTCCTTTGATTGAACATTTTCTAGTATCACCTCTTTCTCACTTTTTCTCTTAAGTAATGATACTTGAATAGCAATATGCCTAGTCTTAGCATGCATTACTGGATTCTTAAAAATGTTTATTGCACTGGTATTGACACAACATATAATCACTGGTTCAAGAATTTTCATGTTCATACCTTCCAGTAACTGTTTGATCCATGCAATGTTAGAGCAATTTATAGCAGCAACCACATATTGTGCTTATACAATAGATTGTGAGATGCATCCTTGCTTCTTACTAATCCATGTGACAAGTCTGTCACCATCAAGAATGCTCCTCTAGTTGTGCTCTTTCTATCATCTAAGTTTCCAGCCCAATCAACATCTATATAGACTTGAAGCTCAAATTTGCCTTCTCTTTTATACCATAAGCCATATTCCTCGATGTTCTTTAGATATCTCAAAATTCTTAATTTTGACAGTAGTCATGTGTGATTCTTTGGGATTAAAAGAGAATCTTGCAACTATTTCAACTGCATGTGCTATATCTAGTCTAGTATGAACAAAATACATTAGTTTTCCAATCATTGATCTATACATTGTCTAATTTACCTCATTTTATTTATCTTATTTTGTTAGCTTGCATCCAGTTGCCATAGGTGTTCCAACTGGTTTGGAATCTTCCATCTTGAATATCTTTAACACTTCCTTGATGTATTTGGATTGAGTGATATATATGCCTTCATCCTGTTAAAGAATCTGTAGACCAAGAAATAATTTGATCTCCCCAAACATTGACATCTCAAACTCTTTGCTTATTTCATTAGCAAAGGATTTACATAACATCATTTCCCCCAAATACGATATCATAAAAAAATATTTCAGCGATCATAATATTTCCATCAGTATCTTCTTTTAAATACAAATTGTTGTTTTCACTTGTTCTTACAAATTCAATGCTTATGAGATAGTAGTGAAGTCTTTCATACCAGGCTCTAGGTGCTTGTTTCAATCCACACAAGGCTTTGTGTAGTCTACAAACCATGTTTCTCTTGTTAGGATCAACAAACCTTTCTAGTTGTTTAATGTATACCACTTCTTCTAGTATTCCATTTAGGAATGCATATTTGACATCCATCTGGTATACCTTGAATCCTTTGAATGCAACATAAGAAAGTAAGATTCTTACTCCTTCTAGTCTAGCAATGGGTGCAAAGGTTTCACCATAGTCAATACCTTCTTCTTGTGCATACCCCTTGCATACTAATCTTTCTTTGTTCCTTGTGACTTCTCCATTCTCATTCAACTTATTTTTGAATATCCATTTGGTACCGATGACATTCTTGTCATCTAGTCTTGGTACTAATGTCCATGTTTTATTTTTCTTAATATATTCTATTTCTTCATTCATAGCACTAACCCATTTTTCATTTTCAAGTGTAGTATTAACAAATTTAGGGTCAAAATCACAAATTAAACATCTAGTGTTCAGTGACTTACTTCTTTTTCTCATTCCAACCTTCTTGTCTCCTATGATCTTGTCCTATGGATGATGGATTCTGACATACTTGCAAAGTATTGGTTCACCTCTTTGTTCATCATTATAATCATCATCCTAACCTTCATTCTGATCTCCATCACTCGGAACATCATTTTACTGATTTTTGGTATTTGAATCCAGATGCTTAGGTGCAATGTTTTGTTTCTTAGGAGCGATACACTATTTCCCAGGTAGAGTGTCAGGCTCTTCAGTGTAAATAAACATGTTGTAGTCTTCTGGTTCTTTTCTACTTTCCTAATCATTTTTCTTTGCATATTCATCTATTCTGATATTTGCACTTTCAATGATTTTGTTAGAGGACTTGTTAAGACAATTTTAAGCCTTTCTCTTGGTGGAATACCCTAGAAAAATACCTTCATCACTTTTGGAGTCAAGATTTCCATTTCTATCATCTTTCAAAATATAACATTGACTGCCAAAAATTCTGAAGTAACTTACATTGGGTGTGTATCCATACCATAGCTCATAAGGTGTCTTTTTGGTGTCTTTCTTCAATTGTACTCTATTCAATGTGTAGACAGAAGTACTAATAGCTTCCCTCCAGAATGTTTGAGTGATGCTTTTCTCAATCATCAGTGTTCTTGCACAATCAACAATGAATTTGTTTCTCCTTTCAACAATCCTATTTTACTGTGGTGTTCTTGGTGTAGAAACAAGTCTTTTAATTTCGTGCTCATTGAAAAAGTTAGTGAATTCATTAGAAAAAATTCTCCTCCTCTATATGATCGTAAACATTTCAATTTCTTACCACTTTATTTTTCTACCATATCTTTTTACCATTTAAACATCTTGAATTCTTCTGATTTTTCTTTTAAGAACATAACCGTCATCATTCTAGAATAATCATCAACAAAGAGAATAAAATATCTATCACCATAGTAGCTCTTTGTTCTCATAGGTCCACATAGATCAGTATGGACTAATTCTAGAATAGCATTAGATGTATGGGATTTTCTCTTGAAACTAGACTTTGTCATTTTACCTTTTTGACAATTCTTGCACATGATATGCTCTGGCTTTGACATGCTTGGTAAGCCTCTTACTTTCCTTTTATTTCTTATCTTAATAATGTTGTCAAAATTCACATGACATAATATTTTATGCCACAACCATATGTCTTCATTTATATCCATTAAACAAGTGGTGTTAATACCATCAAGATAGAATAGGTTACCTTTTGTCTGTTCACCAGTTCCGATCAACCTTCCTGATTCATTAAAGGTCTTTGCATTTTTGTTCTCAAATGCTACTCGGTGACCTATGTTATTCAGCTGTAAAACACTTAATAGATTATAGTTAAGTCCTTTTACTTAGTATGAATTTTCACATTTGATCAGGTTATTCAACATTATAGTTCCTTTACCTTCAACTGGACAAGGTGTGTCATTACCCATTCTTACTGATCCACTATTATAATATTCAAAAGTTTCAAACTTTTGTTTATCACCAGTCATGTGGTGAGTGCAGCCACTATCTATAATCCATACATAATTCTTACTAACCTTAGATATGAGTGCAGTCTCTACATACATTTTTTCTTCATCTGAATCATCCTTCATGGCCACAAATACCATCTCAATGTCTTCATCAAATTCGGTGTCAATATCTCCAGCTCTTTTCCCAGCCAGGTAACAATATTTCTTCCCTTTGTCCTTGTAGTCTTGGGTATCTCTTCTATTAGATTATCGGTTTCTTTGGTAATCTCTATTATCACTTCTATCAAACTTCTTTTCATATGATCTTTCATTACTTATGTCATCTTTTCTTTTATTAGGACATCTAGCAACAAAGTGTACAATCTTTTTATAATTAAAACATACAAGTGGTAATTTACCTTTGTATCTACCTCTGCCTCTTTGCAATCTTATAGCTATTAGTGCTTCAATCTCATCAAGATCTTGGTCATCACTATCACTTTTAGTATCATTTCTCATAGTGTGTTTATGACTTGACTTACTTATTTTCAAAGAAGATTTGAATGCAAACTCAATAGATGGTAAGACATTGTTATCAAAGTTATTAATCTCAAATGAAATCGGTCTACCAACCAAACTATCTAGAGTGACATTATTGTTTGATGCTGATCTCATTTATTTTATAGAAAATACTCTAATAGTATATACAGGCAATAAGTTTCTTAGGATTTTACTTACCACTGTCTCTTCTTCAAGTATGCCTGCAACTCCTCGGATGGGATTGACTACCTCTTTTATTCTACAGTTGTACTGAGTGATATTTTATCCTTCTCTCATTCTTAGGTCATCAAATTTACCTCTTAGGCTTTCTGCCTGAGCTCTTAGTACATTAGAATATACTCCATGTACTAGCTTCAATTTGTCCCACATTTTCTTTGCAGAGGTGCAGGTTTTGACATCTTCAAATTCAACATCGGAGAGTGAGGAAGAAAGTTCTATCATCATAGAATTATGCTTATGTTTTTCTCTTAATTGATCAAGTGTGTGAGGTCCTGTGAGGTCTTGTAGGCAACACATATTCAGTATCCAAGTATTGAGTAACATCATTTCCAATACCTGATAGGTGGAGTCTTATCCTAATTTTCCATGATGCAAAGTTGTCCTTGTTCAACTTGGGCACATCTCATTTTCTCATCTTGTGATCTTTTTCTTAGGTCTTGAAACCTTCCTTCTAAGAACACAATCTCTGATACTAATTATTAGAATAACTAAGAGGGTGGGGGGGTGAATCAGTGGCCTAAAAAATATTCCAATAAATTAACCCAAAAATTTATTACCACAATTATAAGAATATAGTTATCTTCATTCCTACAAGATGAAGGCCTTCAAATAATCTTATCAAATAACCACTACTCAGAGTTCACTGTTAAACCTTATTCTTACTGTTTACCGATTAGTAGTCTTTCATTTACTGAAATACAGTAAATTACTTAGTGTATACCGATCAATCCAGATTAGTTATGTGTAATGAAAAACACTAAAGTAACACATTGACACATGTATTTTTAATGTGGAAACCCTGTTAAGGGAAAAACCACTTGGGACCGGTAGCCCAAAGTTTTCACTCTTCTGAAGTGAGCTCAATAAAGAGCCAACCCTGTTAAAGGTTACAAACACACTATTAGGTGTGACCTTGTTAGAGGATTTAAATAGAATAGTTTGTCACCTGATATTTGGCATCTCTATGCTACCTTTATGACCAAATCTTGTGTAGTTTGTGACTTGGTATCTGGCGTATCTATTCTATCTTCATTACCAAACCTTTTGATACTCCTTATGATGTATCTCAATATATAAAGGATTGTTAAGTCCTGCTCGGTTAAGAGACTTTTTGATTCAATGGTTAAACTAAAATAGTAAATAATCTGTTCACATATACAACTATACTTTACATATTTTCAGATCTATTGTAAGCTCATAATACCTTTCTGATCAATGTCTCCTTTCAATACCTTTGCTCCACTTATTTCTTCTTGGTGATGTTGTGCTTCTTTTTTGCTTGGTGTCTGCATAAATATAGCTTTTTCCTTAGCTTGATTGATCAGGACCGTGTGAAGTCTTTCACCATTTTATCTTCAGAATCATCTTCCTCTATTCACCCCTAATTTATAATGAATTAGCTTGTCTCTTTATAGACATGATTCACCATTTCTAGGTTCTTGAATTTCTTTTTCTTGGCATGATCCACAATTCTAGCCAATCTTGCTTCAAAGCTTTACTTCATTTTTATCCCTTAGATTTTTCTTTGACAACTGGAATAAAACAAATTTAAATCTCTCTCTTATCTATGGATTTTAACTTATCGATGAAAATAATATTAACAACCAATTAAATCCATATTTATCTCTTTCCAGCTAAGTATTTTTTCATTTCTGAACTTCAATTCTTTTCGGTATTTAACTCTTTGTTAACTTTGGTGAACACTTTAGTTGTCTTCGGGCATCTCTATCGGGGTTGTTTGTTCGTCGGGTTACACTGTGAAGTTATGCTCAGGTTACTCTGATTCTTCTCATCGGTAATGCTTTATTTGGGTTCATGCTTGGTTATCCCTATGAATTTCCTCTTGGGGTTCTCTATCCGTTAGGGTGCACTACCCGTCGGTGTTTGTAGTTACTTAGTGCATACTAAACTTTTATGCATTACTGATAGCATAAGCTTTATCTCTTTGGTTCTCTGAAGTCTTTGACACTATGTATATAAAAAATCAGATTATATCAATTTTACATCAATGAAAATACAATACATCAACATATTTAATGTCTTGCATTAACTTTCTACAGATCGATGATCATCAACTTAACATCTTCAAACATTCAATCAATTATAGTTCATCAGTAAACATGTCTGTTAGGAAGTTTTGTCTAGAGGAATAGTATGTTCAGAGGCATGGTGAGAAATGGTTACTAAGGATGAGGTGTCGCGCAACTCATGGGATGATGTATAGGTTTTTTACTAGGTCCATATCAAGTTTTAGGTGTTGACATAATTATTTGATTATAAGCTATGAGATCATAGATGGTGACTGGTTAATTTACTATTTGCTAGTGTGACAGAGTTGCAGAGATTGGCTTCACACATGTAAATAGGTTAAGGTAGTTTTTGGAAAGTGATTCATTTTAGAGTGTTATGGGACACTTGAGGGTTGTCCTTTATTTCAAAACATTTGGTATGGATGATCGCTTGGAGTTGTTTACAATTTTGGAGATACAGATTGAAAAATGACTAAGTACACTAAACAAAAATATAGAGTATAGAAGTACAAATTTGGATAGAGAAGTTAGTATAGGGTGACTGGAGACATGCAAGCTTAGAGGAAGCTATTTTTGGGTATGTATGACCTTTAGTTAAGGTCACTTGAGTTTTGGTGTTGATCCTAGTGAGATACAGATAGTTGAAGATATGCAAAGATAGAGTAACAGTGATACATGGTAGATGAACAATCACGATGATTAAGGGAGTATGAAATGGAATCCAAACATGCTAAGCTGGATTGGGATTATGGATAACCTATAATTTGGTAGTATAAGGTTTTCTAATTTATATTTAATCTTTGCATAAGTATTAATTCTATTTTGTAATGTAAATGAGAGCCGACTGGAACTATCAAAGCATAGCTGATGCTTGCATTGTTCACTACAGATAATTATTTGTAACAGAACTATATTTCTTATTGTATGAGTAGTGTGCTCTATATACCTTTAACATGGTTTTTTATTCCTCTAACAAGGAAATGTGCTAATGTAATATTTAGCTCCTAATAGGGCTAAGTCTCCTAATAGGGACACAATAATTTTAGTACATATTTGTGGGTACCATCCCCACCGAGGTTTTCCCTTGGTCGGGGTTTCCTCGAGAAAAAATCATGGTGTTATGAGTTATGTGTTGTGTGCTTATGTTCTTTTCATTTTAGTAATTATATAGTTAATTTGGAAATTATTAAGTTCATGTTTAAAGAGTTGTAATACTGATTTACCCCCCTCTCAGTATTACTTAATCATAACAATTGGTATCAGAGATTTTGGCCCTTGGAGAGAAATTTTAACAACTTAAGGGAGATCAAGATGGATTCTAAAATTTTGGAGGAAAAATTTGAAGCAACACTTGAAGATATTGAAAAAGATAAAGAAAAGAATGGTGAATTTAAATTAAAATTGAGAAGAGTAGAAGGATTCATTAAGATACTAAAATAATAGCTTGAACTTTCCAAAAGTCAGAGACTAGATCTTATGGTTAAGATAAAAGAGGATTCCGACAACGATACTTTAGATAAGATAAAACAGCTTGAATAAGAGAAAGATACTTTTAAGCTTAATCATGAAACTACTTCACTATAGATGGCTAGATATATTCAACATGAAAAGGATCCTAAGAACAAAATTGAAGAAACCTTAAGGATGCTAATATTCATATAGGACAAATGAAGACTAAACTTGATCACTACAAGAACAAGTATCAGGAATTGGAGAAATATAATCAGATCATAAAAGGAGAAATTGTTGAGGAAAATAAACATATTGAGAGAATTCACATGAGAAGTGAATTGATCGATGAAAAAAAAGATAGACAGAAACCTAAAGGAGACATGACTGGAGTTGGCTTCAATGAAGCTGAAAGTTCAAAGAATCAAGAAAAAAAGTGGATGCGAAGACTAATGGAGAAAGACCCACTTTTGAAGAACCTAATGAACATATCAAACCTTTCAGAGGTAGATGTTTTGGATGTAACAAGGTTGGACACATGAAGAGAGTCTGCAGAAGTAAAGCCCCTTTCAAATCCTTTAATGGATATTGTAACAATTGTCATGCATATGGACATAAGAAAGCAGAATGTAGGAAACCTGATCAATCACGATTCAAACAAGATTACATTAGTAAAGAGACAATAGTTAAGATCACATGTTACAAATGCAATTACCTTGGGCACATTGCAAGGTATTGTAAGTTGCAGGTTAATCAGAATAGATCACCTCCTATATGCTACAAATGTAACAATCTAGGACATATAGAGAATTTTTTTTGGTACAATGGAACTGAAAACATAAGAGGACCACTTCCTATGGTTATAAAGAAAAATATTGGTGATACTGGTAAGAGTCTTGCAGAGTATATGAGTGAATTTAATAGTTGTTCCAGGAAAGCAGGAGATATCAGTAGTAATAAGGTATGGAAGATAAAGAAGTCTAGTGAGGAAAATGTTCAGGAAGAGTCAGTAGATGCTACTGAGTCTTTTCCTGATGCTAACATTTGTACATCAACTTAGATGGCCAAGCATGGCCTTAGGGGGATCATTGGAAGAAAACATTAGAAATCTATCTAGCCCCTGAATATGAGGAGTAATCTCTTGTGAGCTTAGGGAGAGTATGTAGAATTGTTTTGGAACACATATCTATGATCACATGGCTTTAAAAGTATATATCTTGTGATCACTAGATTGTTATTCAACTGGATTATGTGCAGAATTGAGTTTATTGGGAATTGTGTCATTTCTTCACTCGACGAAGTATAAGGTTAATAGAAAGAACATGTTTGGACATAATTTGAAGAGCAGATCCCGAGGAAAGCAAAGTCTAGAGAAGAAGAAGAATCAAAATAGGAACTCACATTTCAGTAGATAAGAGGTATTTAGATCAATTTCAAAGCTTTGATTATGGATACTCCAATGATTTTTGATGTTGCAGAAAGAACTAGATATAAGTTTAAGAAACACCCTTATAAATCAACTAAGGATGATCCCGAAGGTGCATTTTCACAAACAACCTATGACGTTCTACATGTCAAAGATATTAGGGCTTATATCCATTGTAAGTATGAATCTTTGGGAGATGATGAGATTGCTAGTGAGATGGAAGACATGATCGGAGAATATAGAAATATGAAAGATGAGTTTGCACATCTTAATAACCTAAGTATCATGAAGGAAACCAAACTTCATGAGTTTGATGAAGAATAATGGATCAAGATAATTCTGAGCAGAGTTCACGACCAATTTTTGTGGCTTGGAGATCAACCTATGAAGATTTGCAACAACCTAATTCATGCTATAAAGGTTTGGACAATACTGGTGTAATACATGTTGTAAAGAAGAACACTAATAAAATGGTGGAAACCCTAATATATTTGCAATGGGATATGAGAGAAATGATAATAAATGATATATTCCAGCAAGATGTCAGATGGATTACAATGATTTTAGGTTATAAACTCCATTATAGAAGCCATCTTAATTTAGTATCAGCTGGAGTAATATTGATGGCTTACAAAATGGTTAAGGAAAATATCAAGTATAACCTTTGCGAAGTACTTACACAATAATTCTTGGAGAATGTAAGGAAAATCAAGAAAGATAAGTTGAAGGGATTCACATTTGGATCTTTGCTGATACATATGTACTTTCACATTGTTCACAAATTTTCTGGTATGCACCCTAGAGCTTGGAAGGACAATGAACCTACTGGTATTCTGATTCTCAGAGTTATAGAAGACATAATAGCACATGGGTAGATGGTGAATTGTTTGCTATGATCAAAATCTTGCAGAGAGAGATGAAGGTAAGGGAGAGGATTTTTGAGGCAGTGGTAGAGAAATACAAGGACTCAATCTATTTCATGGTTGACATTAATTGTGTTTTCTTTGAGTTAGTTCAACCTAGAAAGAAGTGGTGTTATCCTCTGGGATATGAAGTTAGTTCTGAAGTTTTGATTATGCAAGTAAACCACATAGTATCTTCAGAAGTTGATTCATCTAAAGAAAGATGGGGTACTGGGAGGAAAAAACTAGAGCTTCAAGAAAAATGAGAGTAGAGAATTTAGTAGATGACTTAGCAGCCAAGGCCGGTATATCAAAATAAGAAATGAAAGAGGTTAGAAGGAAGATGACAGAGAGAGATTTTAGGTTGGCAAGCACTGCTGCTGCAACCCTTCCACCTCCAAAAGATGTGAAGATAATCAGTCCACCTTCTACTATGATTGATGTATCTACACCTTCATCACCACAAAAAACATCATAAGAAGAGAAAACAAAGAAATTTCCTGATAGAAACACAAGGTCCACTAAACTGGACTCACCTCCTAAGAAATAGAGGACATAAGGAGAAGAGAAGAAAGTTGAAGAAAAGGACACTAATATAAGACAACTCTGGAAGTGAGACATGAAAATAATAGAGAAGAGGATAATTGATCAAGGGAATCTTGTTTCTTGGGATAAATACTATGAAAGGTATGAGGCATATGACAAACTTCTGATTGAAGACATAGTAATTAATAATTTGCTTGTTTTTAAGAAGAATTTGTTAGAAATTGGAGGCACTATACCTGAAGAGTTATATGAGAAATTGGAGATAAGGAAACAATTAATATAGAAAGAAGATGAAGTAATTAGAAAAAATTGAAGACATGTTACCTATTGTGTCTGTTAAGGAGATGGAGAGAATATTGAATGACCTAAAACCATTACTAAGAACCAAGACAAGATTAGTAAAGATAATGGGAAGAAGATATGATGAATTAATTGAGGAGACACAAAGAGATTTGGAAAAGGTCTTGATGGGAAATAAAATTGAGAAGACCTCACCACCTACGGCTCCAAAGCCCAAATATATTGAGAAAGGTGAATCATCAAGGAAGGTTGAAGTAAATCTTGATAAATCAATAGGCGAAGATACTAGTCAATATGTGAGAACTGTGAAGCAACTAAATTTCTATGTTTCTGGTGTGCCTATGTCATTGGACACTTCTCATGATTTGAATAATCCTTTTGAGAAGGATACAAACATTAAAGGAAATAGTGAAAAGGATTTGACAGAGAAAGGAAATCATAAATAAAACAAAGATGAAATAGTGAAAGGTACAGTAAATAAAGTTGAAGTGAAATAGGAAACTCTTACATCTGATTCTTCACCTTTATTGTTGGCAAGTGGTGACAAGACTTTGAGCACCAACATTGAGAACATGGATGTGGAGGAGCTGATGAAGTTATCATACATTGCATTTGCTAAGGCTAAAGAAAGATCTAAGCACAAATGAGAGAATACGACCAAAGTAATGACAAGAGCAGTTGATACTTTCAACAAACTCCTTCCAACACCTATTAATTTTCAAGGAAAAGATGATGTAGAGAAATTTAACAAGACATTAGATGACTTTGACAGTCACTATGAGTCATTAGATAAGATCATTGAAGAGAAGGGTGAGAATAAATATCTCGCGAAGAAATTGGAAGAAGTGTGCATGCCTATTTCATGGGACTTGGTCATACTGAACAAGACTATATCTGAGGCTAAAAGTTGTGTCGCACATGGAATAAATTTATATAGTTACTATATAAACCCTATCAAACATATCAATAATATTGAGGATATAGTAGCGAAGGATAGAATAACTCTAGACAAGATGATGGATAGTTGTGAGACCTCCTCACAATCTGTATTGGAGCTAGATAGAGAGGTGTCCAAGATATTAGAAAAACTAAATGTACTGGATACAGAAAGAGGGAGAGTTATGGAAAGGTTTGGTATGCTAAAGAGTCTAATCACTCCTAAGCTATCAATTCTTTAGGTCCATATCTCTAACATGGATAAGATAGCATAGGCCCTTACAACATATATTCCTATAGAGATAAAGGCAATAGAGACATCTTTGTTTTCACTGAATGGGCTGTTCATGTGAGTCAGATATTGGTGAAGACTTGGATAGAGGAAGTGAAGATCTTGGAAAAATCTTTCTGAGATGTACTAAAGATGATCTAAATTTTCTGGTAAGAAGTGGTACAATTTTGATGTATTCTACATTTTTTTATACCTTTTACATTGATGTTAAAGGGGGAGAAGAGAAGAGATGAAAAATGTGTGGAAAATGTATAGAATAAGAATATATTTAAAAGATATACACATACATCTTTTTGGTATTGACACTTAGTCATTTTCACTAAGTGCTGCGATCAATGCCAAAGGGAGATTGTTGGAAAGTGATTCATTTTGGAGTGTTATGGGACACTTAAGGGTTGTAATTTATGGCAACACATATTATGGATGATCATTTGGAGTTGTTTATAGTTTTGGAGATATAGATTGCCAAATGACTAAGTACAGTAAACATAAATATAGAGTATATCAATACAATTTTGGACAACACAGTTAGAATATGGTGAATGGAGATATGCGAAAGCTATTTTTGGGTATGTATGACCTTCATTTAAGATCACTTGAGTTTTGGTGTTGATCACAGTGAGATACAGATAGTTGAAGATATATGAAGATAGAGTAACCATGATACAAGGAAGATGAACAGTCACGATGATTAAGGGAGTATGACATGGAATCCAAATGTGCTAATTTGGATTGGGATTATGGATAACCTATACTTTGGTAGTGTAAGGTCACCAAATTCATATTTACTCTTTGCATAAGTATTAATTCTATGTTGTAATGTATTTGAGAGCCGAATGGATAATGTAATAAGATATATATGAAGAGATTTTTGTAAAGCGAAGAAAGAGATGAGATGGTATGATAGATGGATGGAAGGATGCAGTGTGATGTGAGAAAGATGTTGATGCAAGATAAAACTGGAACTATATAAGCATAATTGATGCTTGTATTGTTCACTACTGAGAATTCATTTTAACAGAACTATATTTATGATTGTATGAGCAGTGTGCTAAGTATACCCTTAACAGGGTTTTGTATTCCTCTAACAAGGAAATGTGCTAATGTCATATTTAGCTCCTAATAGGGACGCAATACTTTTAGTACATATTTGTGGGTACCATCACCACTAGGGTTTTCCCTTGGCCAGGGTTTCCTTGACAATAAATCATGGTGTTATGAGTTATGTGTTGTGTTCTTATGTTCTTTTCATTTCAGTAATTATATGGTTAAGTTGGAAATTATTAAGTTCATGTTTAAAGTGTTGTAATACTGATTCACCCCCCTCTCAGTATTACTTAATCCTAAAAGTCTTTGGTCACACAACATAGAATACATTTAAGACATGGTGATGTGTCTTCCATTCAAAGGGTTCATGATTCTGAAGGTCCGCAAGGCATTTTTAAGTGTTACAGAGGAAGGTGACCATTTTCTTGGGGGTATACCATAAAATACTAAAAAAATTGTTCGCTAGGATGGACTTGATTGTTTGTTTGAACTTCATGATTCCTAAGAATATTCTTGGATTATGTGCCTAATGAGTTAGAAGTCTACATCATTAAATGTGATGAGATTTGAAGGGAATCTCAAGTTAATGATAATTTTTCTTATGTTCTTGGGCGACTTGATCAGTAAAACATTTTATGGGCAATTGGTAAAGCAATTTGTGGAAGAGTTATTATCTTATATTCTTGTTATGAAGGATATAAGATATTAACAAATTAACAATTTTAGGATTTAATTGTGTTATGAATTTTTGCATCGACGTTTCAAATCACACTCTGTGATCCATCATCAGGATGAGCAATAAGAGAGCACAAGGAAAAATGAATAAAGTTGCATACCTAAACAGGTTAAAAGAGGGGGCGAAGAGGTGGAAAGAAAGAGGTTCAACGACACAAGTGACAAAATGATGTGATGGAAAATAATAATAAAGAGGGGAAAAAAGAGATGAGAGAGTTGAGAGAAACTAAAAGAAGAGAGACCCAAACACTAAAAAATAATAAAAAGGAAGAGAAAGGGAAAGACAAAGCAAGCAAATAAATCAAAGCAAGCGAGCACATAAGCACCTATGAAAAGATAAGAATAAAGGAAAATAACAATATATGTATATAAATATATCAAACAATTAAATAAATAAATAGCATATATAAATGTGAAAATATACTTTTACTCAAACAATTACAAAAAATTGCATATATAATTCTGAATATATTCTTTTATATATATAATTATAAATATATTCAAAAGAATATATTTATAATTATATATAAAAGAATATAATTACAATTATATATGCTAGAAAGTATATATATATATATATATATATATATATATATATATATATATATATATACACACACACACATATATATATATATATTCTCAAAGAATTAAATAACTAGCATATATAATTGTGAATATATTCCTTTATGTTTATATATATAAATATAATTGTAAATATATTCTATATATATATAAATATATATATATATAAGAATATATTTATAATTATATATAAAAGAATATAAATACAATTATATATGCTAGAAAGTACACACACACACACACACACACACACACACACACACACACACATATGGGTGCCAACAAGAAGTTGAGTCCACTTTTTGACCAAAAAGTGGAACTATTTTCCCTATTTTTTCAAATTCCTCCTGTTTGAGATGAATATTTGAAGCACTTAGAGATTGAATCTTAAAAACATTCAATAATAGAATTTGTATTACTCAAAGTCTACTTTTCAAATATATAATTTATTTTAATACCCAGATGATAAAATTTCATGTTCAATAGTAATTACAAAAACCCACATTTTAAAGTCGTTGTTTTAGGACCATACTATGCTCGTGTATGGCAACCAAAATTTGACCTAAATGAAACTATTTATCTTAATCCTTTTGGGATATGGTATGTAACATAGCTTAGATTGATGAAAATATTTTTTTGTATTTGTTTGTTGAATATATTTTTTTTTATTAATTTTTTATCAGGCATAATTGTTGTTTTTAAAATCTCTCATGTACGGCAAGCATAATTTGACCAAAACATATGATTTTTAAATTTTTTTTTTTTAAAGTGTATATAATTGTCTCTAGTTTGATGTCATATAATTTTTTTTGTGAGAAAATTTCAAATAAAAAAGTTATTAAAATAACAAAATATCCTATTATCTCTAGTTTGTGGACCTATTTCAATAGAATTTCAATGAAAAATAGAAATTTTAATCAAATTTTAAAAAAAATTTACATATTTGGAATCTGCACAGTCTGATCTATAATGGGTTTTTATTTTGTCAAATTATTCCTCTGAAAAAGTCTTTAGATATATGTCTAAAGTCCTTATTTTGTATGGACACTAGCAGAGCCTTCAAGTTGCAGGTCAAACCAGGTCCAAGGCTATGGTTTGGCTACCCAAGCCTCTTTCCAAACCAAAAGCCAATAGTAAAAGTGGGCTTGAAATTTAAATTTTTTAGAAACAGGATCCCGTTTAGTAAACGTTACCCCGTTTACCTTTTTTCAAACTCAACATATAAATGAATCGATGGAAGGTTTTGTATAAAAAAAATATTTTTTCAAAACGGGACCCCACTTTGAAACGGGGTCCTGTTTCATTTTTCAAAACAGGACCCCGTTTTGAAATGGGATCCCGTTTCATTTTTAAAAACTGGACCCCATTTTGAAACGGGACCCCGTTTCTAAAATTTTAGGCTCGGGACCCCGAAGCTAAACGATACCCCGTTTATTCTAAGCGGGAACCCATTTTGTTGAGTGCGATTTCACAAATTTGGCTAAGTATGAAAGTTCCTAGTGAAGTGGACTCATCTTCTTGCTTCAACCCATATATATATATATACATATATATATGTATATATATATATGTATATATATATATATATATA
>MU225815.1:1677307-1696527 GCA_018584345.1 Thuja plicata | reverse complement strand
ATATATTCTTATATATATATATATATATATTCTCTTTTATCTGTATATATATGTATATATATACTTTCTAGCATATATAATTCTAATTATATTCTTTTATATATAATTATAAATATGTTCTTTTGAATATATTTATAATAATATTTATAATTATATATAAAAGAATATATTCAGAATTATATATGTAATTTTTTGTAATTGTTTGAGTAAAAGTATATTTTCACATTTATATATGCTATTTATTTATTTAATTGTTTGATATATTTATATACATATATTATTATTTTCCTTTATTCTTATCTTTTCATAGGTGCTTATGTGCTCGCTTGCTTTGATTTATTTGCTTGCTTTGTCTTTCCCTTTCTCTTCCTTTTTATTATTTTTTAGTCTTTGGGCCTCTCTTCTTTTAGTTTCTCTCAGCTCTCTCATCTCTTTTTTCCCCTCTTTGTTTATTATTTTCCATCACATCATTCTGTCACTTGTGCCCTTGAACCTCTTTCCTTCCACCTCTTCCCCTCTTTTAACCTGTTTAGGTCTGCAACTTTATTCATTTTTCCTTGTGCTCTCGTATTGCTCATCCTGATGATGGATCACAGAGTGTGATTCGAAACGTCGATGCAAAAATTCATAACACAATCAAATCCAGAAATTGTTAATTTGTTACTATCATAGATTGTGGAAATCTCTTCTCTTTGATATAAGATATGTTTGGATGACATACTTTGATTAGGATTGTTGATCTTAGCGCGGTAAGATGAAAATGGAAAGTTATGTTTTTTCCAACTTGTTCTAGATTAAAGGGTTGTTGAATTAGGGAAAAAAGTATGGTTGTGCAAGAGAAGAATTGATCACAGACACCAAGGATTGCTTGTGAAGTAGTTGTGAAGATATAGTGAAGGTTGAATTGCTCATCTAAAGGAGTAAGAGAAAATTACAACAAAGATCTAATTGTACTTCAATGGAACTGACCAAGGCATAATCAGATGCTACTATATATAATCACCTAAAAATGGTCTAGCAAACCTATAGCCCCTATTTATGATTAATTGATCTTAATAAATTCTAAAATCCAAAACATGATTGCTAAACCCTAATTATGAGAGCACTTAATCAAATTTTCTTACATAATCTTTATCTTGACTTGTTGAATCAATCATCCAAGCCTAAATCTTAAAAATGCATAAAACATTGGGATAAATAAAAAAGTCCTAAGTGTTGGAATAATGGAATGGTGTGTACTAAGAAGGGAGGGGTGAATCACCACCCTTAAAACTTTTATCTCTTTATCCTTTAGTAATCTTTACTTGCATTATCAACCATATTTTTTTCTACCTTATGCAAGTAATATCAAAACATTAACTTAATTGCATGTAAAAATTCATGAAATGTAAGTACACATGACACAAGAATTGGTAACGCAGAAAAAACCTGTTAGAAGGTAAAAACTACGGTGGGGATGAAACCCACAAAGCTTCACTATCTGTAGAATGGAAGGTGCCGGTTAAGGCTACAAGTGTGATTAACTATGATGATCTTGCCCTGTTAGGAGTAACATTTGAGACTTGTTAGGTCTACTATGTTAAGAGATTTTAACAACACTATTAAGTGTGTACTCGGTTAAGAGATTTACAAAAAGACTGTTAAGTCCACCTTCTTAAAGGATTTCTTTTATTTGCTACAATTTTTAGAGAGTATTAAAAAATACTTGTTGACCTGATAGTATGCAATCTTGAAATGCTGAATATAGATCCTTTAAGTTCACAAGATAATGTATCACCTATAGTAATTGATTAATACCTCTATTTTGCTCGGTAGCCTTGAATCTTGTTCTTCATAACTGATTTCTGTCTTTTGTGTCCTTCTACATGAAACTCTTTGTCCAATCCTTTAGATGTCTACTGCGGCTACAATCATCATGTTCTGATTGGTTACTACATCTATTTATACAATTTATTGACCTATTTTAGGTTTCACGCTTTATAATAAAAACTCTATGATCAAAGGTTTACAACTTCACCTTGATCTCCTAGTTTGCATGTTTACAATCAATTAAACTGATTAAAACAATTAAATATGCTTTACTTTTTCCTCAAGAAATGGTATTATAGCTAATCATAAAGCTAATTATAAAACTTTAGTTCTTTATCTCATGTGTATCTTAGATCCACTTTTCTAGGGATAAAAACTGTCTCTCAGTAGAATGGTGCTCGATGATGTCTTTGTAGACATACTTCTCTCAGGTTCCTTTGTGAATTGTATTGTTGGTTTACTCTGTAAACTGTATGCCAGGTTACTCTATGAATTTTTCTCTCGGTTTACTCTGTAAACTGTCTATCAGTGATCATTGTGCTAATACACTTTCGATGACCTCTACACTTGTCTATTTTGGTGACCTCTATTTTCTGTCACTCGGTGATCATGTTACTGACAGTCCAAAAATTGTTTCCTTGTATGCTAATGACAAATATGATCCTTTAGGATTATCAATCTCCCCCTTTGGCATTAATATCAAAAACGGACATGTGCAAACCGAAATGTTCAGTATCCACACCATGTGTATACCTTGTCACTGACTCCCCCTATGTGCATGCATGGGTATAGTGTATGTACATGTTTCTCCTTTGTGTATTTCCCTCTTTGGCCTTTTACATGTTATACATATATATTCCCCTTTTACATATATATTTCCCCCCTTATACATATAATTTCCCCTCTTTTTTGAAATTAATGACAAAGGTGTAATACTTACAACTTGTCAAGTATGTGGGCATGAGATTTTTGAATGTCTGCCATTATTTTCTCCCATTTCTCTTGGAGGTGTTCCAGGGTCATGTATTCCAATGTGACTCTGGTGTGCATGTCATATATACTCTTGGTAACATACATCTCGAGGGTGGCAATCAATTATTTTTCCAAAGTCATGTGTTTCCTAATCAACCATATTCTTCTCAACGACAATAAAATATTGTAGATCAATTTCAAAAGACTCCCACTCAAATTTGAATTCTTGAGCTGTTGAAAATTTCACCAAATCATAAGGAGATCTTAGAAAAGGATCTTGTGGAGACAACCGTTCCCAAAAACCTAGATGTGGATAGATTTCAAAACATGGTGGGTCATCTCATTGCACCACATTGCTTGTCCTTTTCCGAACAAGATGACATGTACATTAATCATCCCTAAAATCTTACGCTGCATATAGAGGTTTTGATACATAAACATCATTTCAAAAGAGTCCTTATTGATGGGGGAGCTGGTCTAAACATTTTCACTTTGAGTCTAGTTAAAGCTCTAGGATTTTCAAAAAGTGTCATGGATCCAAAGAAGAAAATTAATATTAAGGCATATGATGATGAAGAAAGGTCTTTTAAAGGAATGGTGGTGTTGGCTATTCAAGTGGGACCAATAAAAAAGGATGGTATTTGTCAATTTATTGATATGAAGTTAACTTACAACATCTTTATAGAGAGACCATCAATACATGATAAGTGGTACCAACAACATATCATCAATATATCAAGTTTCCATATATGGGAGAAGAAATTACTATAAGTGGAGATGTGAACCCTTTCCAATATTGAAATATTGTTAAACCTATGAATGAGACATTCATCCCACATAATAGTGAAGTGGATACCCCAAGTGCTCCTAAAGACAAAATCAAGAAGATGGTCCTATTTAAACTTTGGTCATTAACTCCAATCAAGACAAAACTAACACATCTACATCAACTAAGGGAAAGGAGAAAGTTAGTTTTGTAGATATAAGTAACAAGGATGATAATTTAAGTGTTTCAAATCAAGAGGAGGGAGATTCAAACCCCTCTAGGGTTGAAAATGAAGGAGTCCAAGAAACACATTGTCAAAAGATGGATAGGTTGATGAAGAAATTTGAGAAATAATGCAAAATCCATCAAAAGGGTTTTGGAGAATATTCTGTGTCTTTATTTGACTTACCTCCTTCTCCAAAATCACATGGGAGGCCAAGTACTGCTCATGCAAGTCAAAAATATAATGCCCACTTTTTATGAGCAAGTGACAATTCATCAAAAGAGGAAGAAGATAATGAAGTTCTAAAATGGTTATACAAAGATGAAGAAGCTTTGAGTTCTCATCTAGAAAGGGTCCAAAATCTGAGTATCCAAACACATCAATATGGAAAAGGTTTCAAAATCAAGCAAAAGATGGGATATAAAGGAAGAGGAACCTTAGGCATCAGAAACAAAGGATTTCTAGAACCTATACAACCCCCTTGGAGATCTAAAGATGAAAAATGAGGAATAGGATACCAATAACAAGGAAGTGGTCCAACCAATGTGAAAGATTCCTATGAACATGTCCATATGGTAGATTCCAAAAGTGAAGATGACTTCGGTTAATATGAATGGGATTCCTTATCTGAGGCTTCTTTTCATGACAAGGAAGTGGATGTCATTCATACTTATGCTCCTACATCTAGTACAAAAAGACAATCAAATGTAGACCAAGGATCAAGTTCTACTCAAGTGCCAAACAACTCTCAAGCACCAAATTTAGGAAAAAAATCAAATAAAAATCTGTGGGTGGGTGAACTGTGGGTACCTTCATGGGTAGGAGATTTCAATGTTACGTTTAATCCACGAGCATTTTATCCCATAGAAATCCAAGAGGACTCAAGTGAGGAGGATTTTGGTCCAAGTTCTATGGAACACTTTGAGCAAGCCCATGTCATTGATTTGAGTGGTACAATGTATGAACCCTCTAACAAAGTCATGTCCTTCAATCCCATGGATAAAAATTTTCCCAATAAATCTTTATCTTGTATCCATCCCGAACTAATTTATTGGGACCTAGCCGTGCCAAACAACATACTCTCTTTTCCTAATGAAAATTCTCTGGCCTTATACCTAAATGTAGTTGAACCCTCTTTTACCAAAGAATTTGATCAAATAATAGTAGTGGAAGAAAGGGACCAATCTCTCAATCTAAAAGAAAAAGAAAAATAGAAAAGAAATAAAAAAAATGAAGTGGTCTAGTGGTGAAAATCATAATGTGGTAGTGCAAGACCCAAAAAAAGTAAAAATAAAGGACGTTTCCGAAGGTGAAAACCCAACTGTGGTGATTGAGGATGAGATATTGGATACCTTACCAGAGCATGATGAAGAAGGATCTCCTATTTTTATTGAACCAATAGAGAAGGTTTATATTGGCACCTATTTAGAACCAAGATTTATACACCTTGCAATTTCATTAACTCCAATTGAAAAGGAATATTTCATCAAATTCTTTAAAGAAAAGAAAGTTAATTTCACATGGTCTTATTCAGATATGTCAGGGTTAGATCCAAGTTTCATCATGCATCACCTCAATGTAAGACCAAGAGTTAAGTTGGTGAAGCAAAAGTTAAGAAAGATGTATCCTCATATAGCCTTGCTTGTAAAAGCAAAATTGGAAAAAAATATTAAAAGTGGGGTACATAAGGGCCGTAGCTTATGCCAAATGGATATCCAATATTGTTTCAGTCTCAAAACATGATAAATCAATAAGAATATGCAGGGATTTATGAGACCTTAACTTGGCATGTCCAAAGGAAGACTTTCCATTACCTAGTATGGATGCTATAGTGGATTTCATAGCAGGACACTCTATGTTCTCCCTTATGGATGGATTTAGCGAACATAACCAAATTAAGGTAGCACCAAAAGATCAAGAGAAAAAAACCTTCACATGCCCATCGGGTACATTTTGTTGGAATGTCATGCCTTTTGGCCTTAAAGATGTTGGAGCTACTTATCAAAGGGCAATGACTAGTATTTTTCATAATATGATGCATACATTTATTGAAGACTATGTGGATGATATCTTAGCTAAATCAAATAAAAGGAAGGATCATCTACCTATCTTGGAAAAAATATTCACAAGGTTGGAGTAATTTAAAGTTAGGCTAAATCCCAAGAAGTGTGCATTTGGGGTACAATTAGGAAATTTATTGGGTTACATAGTATCAACAAAGGGAATAGAATTTGATCTTGAGAAAGTGTAGTGCAAGCTATCATGGAAATGGATGCACCAAAAAACATAATCCAACTGATATTGTTGCAAGGAAGGTTGTAATCCATAAGAATATTTATATCTCAATTGGGAGAAAAGTGTCATTCTTTCACCAGATTTTTACATAAAGACATAATTTTCAAATGGGATGCACAATGTGAAGAAAAGTTTTCATTATTGAAGTCATACTTGGTGAATCCACCTATAATAATTCCACCTATCAAAGAAAAGCCTTTACTCTTGTACTTTTCGGCAATGGATCACTCTTTAGGAGTATTATTGGTTCAAAAAGGTAAATATGGAAAAGAAAAGGCAATCTATTATCTTAGCAGAACATTGGTCAAATATGAACACAAATATAGCTTTATTGAATGATCTTGTCTCATGGTAGTTTTTTCTCCCCAAAAGATACATCATTATATGTTGGTGCATAAAGTTAAGCTTATTGATAAAATCAATCCTTTAAAGAATCTACTTAGCAAAATAACTCTTACAGGCAGATCGACCAAAAGGGTGATGGTTTTGAGTGAATTTGACATAGATTATGTGGATAGAAAAACCATTAAGGGACAAGTGATAGCGGATCAATTGGCGGAGTCTCCTTTAGTTGATAATTAGGCTATTCAAGTGGAATTTCTAGATTCAAAAATAATTAATGTGGAGGTAAAAACATGGAAATTCTATTTTGATGGATCTTACACCCAATATGGATAGGGGGAAGGCATTCTCTTGATTACTCCTCAAGGTTACACAATTCCAAAGTCATACAAACTTATTTTTCCATGTACCAACAACATTGCACAATATGAAGCTCTAGTCATAGGCATCAAAATGGCTTTAGAGTGGAAAGTGACAGAATTACAAGTGTATGGTGATTTTCAACTAGTCATAAATCAAATTAATGATGAGTACCAAATAAAAGATGACAATTTAATGACCTACAAGAAGATGATAGATGATTGGAAGAAATAATTTTCTTTGATAACTTTTGAAAAGATCCCAAGGGACATAAATAGAGCAGCCGATGCCATGACAACTTTAGCCTCTCTTCTTCAAATTCTAGAGCAGAATACTAGATATGAATTATTTGTGGAAGAGTTGGTGATACCCATATTTGACCTTCCTAATTTCCAAATCATATGCATGTTAGTTGGACATGACTCACCTTGATATGGACCTATTTTTACTTACCTACAAAACCAAACTTTACCCTTGGACCAAACCCGCAATCAAAAGAGACACTTTATATGACAAGCTTCTTGTTATACCATCCTTTTCGACACATTATATTGCAAGAGTCTTGATGGTATGCTTATTATGTCTCTAGAGAATGAGGAATCAAAATTATCTTTATGAGAGGTTCATGAGGGGATCTGTGGATCTCACACTAATGTCTTAAATTTGGCTAAGAAAATCCTTTGCATGGGATACTTTTGGCCAACTCTAGAGAAGGATACTTGTCACTTTGTCAAGATATGTCAGATATGCCAATATCATGGAAAAACGATTCATGCACCAACACAAGATTTACACCATATGACCACACCTTGGACCTTTTATCAATGGGGGATTTATTTAATAGAGATTATTTACCCACCTTCATCCAATGGTCATAAATACATTATAACTGCAACTGAATATTTCACTAAATGGGTAGAACTTGTGCTTTTAATAATGACAATGGTTAAAACAATTTCAATGTTTATTATAAATCACACCATTTGTAGATATGGCATTCCCAATGCTATAATCATGAATAATGGAAATCAATTCAAAATCAAATATGTGGATGAATTATGTGACAAGTTCCATATTATACATCATTCTTCTTCCATTTATTATCCTCAAGGGAATGGTCAAGAATAGGAAACAAACAAAAACATCATCACAATATTGAAAAGGACATTTGATTATTTAGGAATAAATTGGAATGTATAATTGAATCCGACATTGTGGGCACATAGGACTAGCATAAGGACACCAACAGGAGCCACACCATTTTCGTTGGTTTATGGGGCAGAAGTTGTATTGCCTTTAGAGGTTGAGATCTCATCCTTAAGAGTTTTTGTACATGGGTTGATAACAGATGAAGATTATAGGGTTTCTAGACTTCAACAGTTGGAGTTACTAGAAGAACATTAAACTCAAGCATATGAACACCTCAAAGTGTACCAAAATAGGATGTCAAGGAATTACATCAAGAAGATAATACCTAGAACATTTCAAGTTGGGGATTTAGTGTTGCGAGGAAAACCTAAGAACCATATGGAAAGAGAAAATAAAGTAAAATGGGAAGAAAACTAGTTAGGCCCATTTATTATTACTTCTTCTTTTGGTAGGAGGACATATAGACTAGCTGATTATGATGGAGAAGAGTTACAATAGCCTATCAATATCATCCACTTGAAGAGGTTTTATACCAGATTAGATGAAAGTGTATAGGTTGAAAGAGTATCAGTTAAAAGAGTATCATATGGGAGATAGCATCATTCTTTGTACAGTGAAAAGAGATCCTAAATTAATCCAAAAACAGTGAAAAGAAATCCTGAAATAATCCCAAAAAAGTGAAAAGAGATCCCAAAGAAATTCAAAAATAGGTTGAAATAGTCTTGAGAAAAAAATTGTGGAAACTTGAGCATGAAGAAAGACAAAACATTCAAATATGGATCTTGAAAAAAATTGTTATCTAGGTGAAAACCTGGTAAATAGGCGCCTTGATAATAAATTCAAAAAAAAAAATTTGAAAATTTTGAAAAAGATAAAAATTGCCTTGGTGAAAACCTAGCAAATAGGTGCCTTGGTAGCAAAAAAGAAAAAAATGAAAAAAGAGCAATAAATTCAGAACGGTGAAAACCTGGTAAACATGCACCTTTTTGACCCTTAAGTCTTGCCTAGTTGCATTTTTACATACTTCATTGCTCCATCTTATTGTAAATATTCATTGCATCCATCATTTGTGCATAATCCTAATAACGTCTTTGAGTTGCATTTTGTCAAGCATTGTTCATCATCAGATTTTATTTTTCCCAGGTTTAAACTTTGTTCATTTTCACATGGGGGCATTCTTTTCAAACTGATAGATTTCAAGAAACTTCGATTCACAACCTATGCATCAAAACTTTAACAGATAGATCTTGAACCTTTGATTTACATCATTGTTCAATCAAACACTTGATCTCGAAACTTGATCCTTGACCTTTCGTGACCTTATTATCAGGATTAAAATTTTGTAAAACAATCACAAGATCAGAATGGATGGAATTTTATTGGAAAAATGACAACAATACAAGAACTTATAGTTTTGATGAGTTTTGTTTAATTGAGTCATGTCTTTTTAGCCAATTGATGATGTTTCGACTAGATTGGCAATGATGAAAGCATGACATCTTTTCTTTCTTGTTGTGTGACTATCTCGAGGATGATTCACCATGATATGTAAACTCATGTAATGACATGATCATCAAAGAATCATCGAGGACATTTGCATATAGAGGAGATTCAATATTTGTTTGTTTACCCAAATGGATACCTTGGCTATTTAGATCTTCCATATATTAATACCAAAATCCACTTGCAATATTGAATCTGATGAAACCGATATTCAGACTCCCATATTTGGATTTTTCAACTAGTGAGGATTGTACTAGTTTTTGACTGATTAAAATCTGATGAAAGTAGTATTCATACCATCATGGTGTGGTCATCCAACCAGTGATGGTTGTACGTGCTACCAATTCCAAGGCTCAATGATGAAAGTATATCCATTTTCATTTCTTTGCAAAAATGACAGTTAGTTACTTTTTCATTTTAGATTAATTGCATTAAAAGGATTTTCCTAAGCTAAGGGGGTAGCATCATCATAAAAAAGGGGTTCACATCATCAATTTCTTGTTCTAATAGTTTATATGGGACTTTCTTGTGCATTTATCATTGCATTCATTAATCATTAAAATTTATGCTTTACATGTCAAAGATTATTAAGCATTAATCATTATCCAAAATCATTATAAGCATTTATCATTCATTTAAGTACATCTCATAGATATATCACATTATCAAAATACAAAAAAAAAAAAACATGCATTCATTTAAGTCCATTGCATTGCATTACCATTTAGAAATTGCATACATCATAATTAAAAGCATTTAAAAGTAAATTTGCATGCATTTTTGAATATATCTATGTCATATATGACATTACATCCATAACATATATAGTAAGTGCATCATAGAATCATATGGAAATGCATATCATCAAAGAAAGTCTCATATATCATCAGATAATTATGGAAATCAAGAACAATTCATATCATAAAGCAGTGAAAATCAAATGTCTAATCATAGATACATCATAATCATCATCAAAATATATATGGTACATCGATATAACAATAAGGATCATAACTCAACTAGGGCCACCACATGCATCACCTATCCCATCCATGCCACCTGTGTCATCAGGGTCACTTGTGTCATATGTACCTCTATCTGCTATACTGCCTAGATCTTCTTGAGGTGGCTGACTCGTGCTCGCAACACTAGGCCTATGTGTCATCATAGTCATAAATTTCTGCATCATGCTAGCAAACTGATCAATCCGGCCACTCATAGTTGTCATACTAGCCTGTAAAGTCCTGACATCCTGTGTCAATGTGTCTATAGCCTGTGGTTCCTGTGGAGCAGCTGGTACCTGTGGAGTAACTTGTACATGTGGTGCTACCAAAATCATCAGAATCATTGGAGCTTGTTGTCTTTGTCTAGCCTATGCTAACTGAAGCCTGTCTAGCTACTCATTGTCATCTCTGAACCTGATGAGCATGCCTGGCACCAAATCCTCCACCCCTCGCTCTCACCCTTCCACCTCTCATTTGAACTCTACCTCGAGCTCTATCACCACCACCTCTACCCCTCTGAGGAACTCACTGAGCTCTCTATCTCCCACCTCCTCTCCCCCCACCACTGGCACCTTTGTCATCAGAAGGGTCATCAATATCAAGAATGGACTCACTAAGATCTATGAACCGTGAGAATCTGTGTCGTGTAAACCACTATGTATAATCTGCTGACATACCCGCATTAGCTACATGCTCTTGCATATCCCAAGTTGTGTATCCCATTCTGTAAATCTCATCACAGGCATACTCAAAGTCAACATGTGGGCCCCACATCGATCTCTCAACCTATACTTGTGCATATAAAGCTAAGCCCTATGGAATGTCCTATGTCCTGCCAAACTGTCTGAGTACTCTGTACAAGAAAAATCTCCCCATAACCAATGGAGATCGACCAATCATCCAACGAGGAGAGAACATGTAAGGGAGCTCTGCATCATCCTCCCGCAAAGCCTCACAACCAAGATACAAATGCCATATCACCTGATCAATGTCATCTAACATGCATTGCTAGAAATATAACTTGTCCAGTTGAGGCTGGACAATCACTCCCTCGTATAAAAATCCATATGGCTAGTGTGGATCATGAACTAACCTAGAAATCAGTCTAGTAACAGGAATGTGATCCCATGTCCAGAGCTAGAGTAACACTGCACCTGTAGAAAGATCTGCACCATGTCTATATACCACATCATGTAACTCATGGTATAACTATGCTAGAAAACATAATCCCTAATCAAATCATCACAGGTTTGCAATCATATCCTCAAGGATCCAACCCCATCCAACAACGAAGTCATGCCCTCGTCAATCAGGTAGCTAAAATCCACCTATCAGTGATCCAAGTACTATTGGAAGTCATGGAAAGGAAATGAAATGATCCCAGAGAATGCTATCATTGTTGATCATAAGATCAATGAACACTCGTCTGTATGTCTCCCTATCATAGAACTGATCATAATAAACTCCATCTCCTCGAGTCAAAATATTGAATAATCGATACACATCCTTAGGTTTGATCATCATCTCTCCCATTGGAAAATAAAAGGTATTATGGTAAGAGTGTCATCACTCTGCCATAGCAGTGAGAAGACCTCGATTCATCTAGAACCATGGCATCTCTAGGAGGTAAGACAATCCACATTGACTAATCACACATCTCTCTTTTGTTGTCAACTGATTGACCATATCTAATGGCCAAGGTGGTAATCCCCAAATATACAACTTTTGGAATCGCACCTATTTTTCAATCAAATGAAGTCATATTAGTATCATCAATTTTTGGATCATCCTAATTCAATCAAGTTTCTATCAATCTATTGCTCTTCTTGAGCACATCTATTTTCTTCCTGACTCTATATCGTGAAGATGGAGAAAACATCTTAGTATCCTACCTATCTTGATTGACATTGTCAAACATTCATCTAAATGGTTATACTAACATCAAACACATTTTTTTTTATCACAAAATCAAGCCTAATCAAACATGCAATCAATCAAATACCTTTATCAAATAAGAGATGATAAAAAATTAGGTTTTTATTTTTAAATCAGGCTATGCGACACTTTATCTTGCTGTACGCGTCGTTTCATCATGATTTACACGCTAAATCACTTACATGCTAGTTCAATCTTGATACATGTTACTTTATGGATTATATGTGCACCTTTGTTTTGTATGTGTCATTTGGCATACTACGCGTTACTTAACCTATGCTACGTGCTGCATCATTTGGGTTTTTGCATTAGGGTTTCCTACGCGCTACTTGATCTATGGTAAGCATTAAACTATGTGTTTCTAAGCGCTAAATCACATAACCCTACCCACCACTTTAACCCACAGATGCGCTACTTCCTAGTGTACATGTTATTTTACCCTATTGTATGTGCTACTTTAGCAAAAAATGAACTTTCTACCCTAATCAATGCATGAAAATAAATTTAAGTAGTACAATTTCACAATTGACTAAACGAAAGAGGTAAAAAGCACTCACCGAAGGTCCAAACTCATCTGGTCATTGAAATCGACGCCCATGCTTGAACTTGTGCTCCTGAATCGGGATAACCATCGTTGTCAACTCACTATTCACCCAGAGTAAAAGTGGAGGTAAAAAGTGAAATTGAAATGTGAAAGTGACCTTTTCACCCTAATTTATACCTTTTTGACCTTTTGAAAAGGATATTTTTTATCCTTTGACCTAATTGAGTTGATATTTTTTTCATCACTAGGGCATTTTTGAAATTGATTTTATTAGGAAACAAATTGAAACTTTCCCAATCTCAACCAAATTATCCCACATCATTTCAATTTGTTTCCCGAGGGGGCATCATTTCCATATAGAGGATTGAAATCTAGGATTCACATTGGAGAGTTTTTTTTCATCATCAGGGGAACATCCTATCATCAATCAAATCTGCATCGATTACTCCATATTTGGGGCATTAAAATTTTTAATTGTTATCAGTGGGGCATTTTAAATCAGTTGTTCACATCAGGTTTTTTTTTCATCCAACATCATTGAATCAAACATCAATCAAAATTAGATTAGACATCATTGCTTCAAATCAGGTTAATCAATCATAAAAAATTTCTTTGAACCAATGAGCTTCGCACATTGATTCAAAGAGGGCATTTGTAGACACCTAAAATTGGTCAAGCAAATAAAACAGGGAATAAAGTGAGCAAATTAATTTAAATCAGAAATTAATTGAATTATTAAAAGCCTTTGGATTAATTAAATCAAATAATTGTGCAATTAAGATTAACCAATTAATTACATAGTTAAAATCAAATTAATTACAACCCATTCAAGGGTGCACATGGCTAAATAAATTCAATTAAATCATTTGTTTAAATCCCTTAATTTCCTCATCCATCACACGGGATAAATTGGATCAACCAATGAGGATTGAGAATGGGAGCTCGCATGGATCAAGTTAAATCAATTCTCCATCACACATCTTGGAGTTGCATCTTGACCACTCATTTGAAATCACCGTTTAAAGGGTCTCACCATTTGAACCCCTAATTCAACCAAGCGTTAACCATGGTTCAATCAACTCTACCCCCTGCCCTTGGAAAATCCTTTAAATAGAAGCCAATTTTGATGCATTTAATATCACACACTCATGAAGCAAAGCATCATCACTATAGGCAAATAGCATCAATTTCATAGCAATTACATGTTAGGATATACATTATAGTGAACAATTTGAGCTATATAGGCATTAATCTTTATCAATTCTCATTTTAGGACTGTCATTATGGATCCTCGAGCTGAGAGCATGTTATTTTATTTCCTAGATAGAGAAACATGAGATGCTCATTGTTTGATTTTCAATTCAATTAGCTAATATTTTTTAAATCTTTGTTTAATTGATTAGATAACAAGTTAATTTCATGAAGGTATGATTTCATATACACAGTTATGAAATAGAGCAATTTCCACACCATGGAGTCACATTTGTCTCATGACTATGAAATATTTTACCTTAGAAGGTTCATTCAAAGCATATTATTTTTTTCATATGCCACTTCATAAACACTTTAGGAACCATGACCTTATTTCTTTCACATTTTCTTGCTAAAATTGTTGCAAAGTTTTGTAATAGAAGTGGTGGAGGATGCCAAAAATTAAGGCAAAAAAAAACTTCCCTCTACACTAGTATTTTATTTATAGGTTTCATAGTTTTCACTTGGCTCTTTGTCCACCCAAACCCATTGCTGTCCAAGAAGCCCCCAATTCGAGTTCCCCCACCTGCGAATATTATTGACTCTCTTGGCTTGAGTAAAATAAGTGCATTTTCTACCTTGGTGCCCCTAAGATTGTTTCTAGGTCGAGGACTCTTAAAACCCCCACTTTATCAGTGATCACTAAGAAGCTGTGTGGTTTAAAAAGTAAAGCCTTTAAACCCTCAACTGTCAGTAAAAAAGGAAAGGAAAAACCCGTCCCCCAACCAAAGGGTTCAAATTATCCATTTAGGAGGTGTTAAGTGAGGAGGAAGATGTGGTTGTGGAGGAACATAGAAACCCATGAAAGTCCCATAGACTAGCGATTGACTCTATGGACAAAGGTAAAACAGCTCAATTGGTTGACTATGGTTTATAGGAGGGAGAGGACCAAGGGAGTGGGAAAACTGTGGGGAAAAGTGAGAAAATGGAGATTGTTGACGGTGAATGCGCTGAAACTAAAATCATTGATAGTTTTAGGAAATATACAAAATATAGATCCATGCACATCTTAGACGGTACAAAAATGGAGATCATTGATTTAATTAGGGATATGATGCCATAGGAGGAGAATGCTAACACAACTACTATCAAAGGCACCAAAACTAATTGTTAGATTGTGGCCAATGAATTGGCTATGTTGAGGACTGAGTTAAGAGGGCTAAAAACAATGATTCTTGACAAGGAAACGAAAATGGGGTGCATCTCCAGGTTCAACCTTTGTATGATGTATAGTTTGAAAAACTCCCTATGTCTTATGCAATGCAAGGTGCTGGGAAAGGATGTAGAGAATGAAGGGAGCTGCAAAGAAATCTTCAAGTTCCTCACAGGTGACTAGAGTCATGTGCTCTGTCAATCAAGATGTGACATAAAATCAACATGCCATGCATAAATATTTGTGGATCTATTTTGTTTATATTACAGTATTTTCCTGTAGGGGCTTTCTGTCATAACTCCTTTTTTTTTTTTTTTGTGTTTGTTGGTAAACTGGACTTTGGTTCTAGTATGAACATTCTTTTACTTTCTAGTCTTTTAGGCTTTGCTTCTAGTTTACTCGACTCTACTTCCAAGGTGAACATTTTGTTTTCTTATAGTTTGCTACTAATTTTAGTTGTGAATATGCTATTAGACAATGTGTTGTTAGTTGCGGCTTACAATTTTTTTCTTTTCCTTAGTAATGGTTTTTTATGTTGATTTGTTGTTAGTGTGTTGTTATTTGGGTTCGCTATGCTTTTGTGCTGTAAGGGACATCATCCTTTTTGATGCTGATTAATATCAAAAATAATTTGCATAAAACCTATATCTCATGTGTAGAATGTTAATTTGACAATTTGTGATCAATTTCACAATAGGTTAAAGCAAGTCTTACTTCTTGTCTATTAAAACATCATAGAAAAATATCTAATGCCAAAGCGTCATTTTAGATCAAAGGGGGACGAATTATAACTTAATACCATCAAACCACAACTAGAACTAAATAATTATAATTTGACTTTTATTACAATAGAAATACTTATCTATTTACAAATTAGAATCTAAATAGACATAATCCTTTATTTATAAGCAAAATAACATTCTAGAAATAAACTTAATAAGGTTTTGATATATATATATATATATATATATATATATATATATATATATATATGTGTGTGTGTGTGTGTGTGTGTGTGTGTGTGTGTGTTACAAATCTTTTTCAATCTAAATAAAGAAGTGTATTTCTTGTAAAACTCTTGTATGTTGTATTGACATTATACTATTTGTTGTAAATAAGATTTGGAATATAACATCAAAAATTAGAAATTCCCCATTATAAAGTAGGTTTTGATATTTTGTTTGTATTCTAATATTTGACATAAACATAAACATATTGTACACTATGATAGGCCATCAAAACATAATTAAAAATCTCTAATTATAAGATACACAGGCAAAAACATAATATCCATAAATATATTTTACAAGTTTTTTTCAAATTAAATTAAATGTGAAACTCTTGTATTGACAGCCTACTATTTTATTATAAAAGAACATAAATGCTTCTAAAAGCTCATTTTACCTTGCTCAAATATAATATAATCAATTTTCATATTAGATTAAGCAAAATGTAGCAATGATTACAACAGACAACAATAAGAATAGTCACAGCAAACATAGAGCCAAAGACTTAAAAGCTACAGTTCAGCCAAAAAAGATAGTAAAGAGCAGCAGCAGAGGACCACCAAGCCCAGGAGATACAAGCCAGTCATTTCAACAGCAATATATTTAACATAATTCATCGTACCCAAGAAAATGAAAGTTAAAAAATGTAAGGACAAAAAGAATAGAATCAAGGGAAATAAAAATTAATCATGAAGGAGATGACTACAACAAAAGACACTTAAAACTGTGCTAGAAATTAGCGTTAGTACCTTCATTCTTAATCTATGTTCCACTTGGTCCCATCATTTTTAGTTGCTTCCAAAATTATCTACTCATTCTAAACATACATATATTTAAATACTTATCTTTTTTAATTGTCTCGTTTTGCCTAAGGTACATCATGATCTGTCAGGAAGTACACCGGCATTGTCATTTCAAGTTAAAGATTGGAAAGCTCTATCTAGACCTAAAAATCTTCAAAAATACCAAGATCAAAGTATATTGTATTCCTTTTATCTTTTCTGAGTACTCACCACGTTGCATGCGCAATCGAATCTAAAACTCTAATACTTTTTTAATTGAGAAATAAGATTACTGATAACAGATTCAGATGCAGAGTCATTGGCCCAGATGGCTGAACAGTTAAAATAAAGATAACTATAGATTTATTATTGATACATCAACATTTTGAAACGCTTTTGATTTATCAATGTAAGATAACAATTGTAGAACATCATGGTTAAGAGCATTTGAGTTGGAGTTGCATTTGAATGGGTGACTTCTCAAAAAGACACAATGATTCATCTATGTGAACATCACCTAGATGCAATGAGTGCTAATCTCACCAGAGATGGTTTCTTGTGAACCACTACTCATGAAACATGGGTCAATTAGTTTGACTCGAAAAAGTTACAGAGTTGAATCCTAATAACAATATCACAAATTGGAGAACCGCTAAACAGTATTGGCCGTAGCTATAGTTTTGTGTACTACCTAGAGATCTAGTTAAGCTCCGTGATCCATCATCAGATTGTAAGAGAACAATTGTAGAACTACAAAACAGTATTGACTATAGCTATAGTTAATGCTATAAATTTCCACATTCTATAATACTTTTTATTGTTGCTTTGGATTTGATTGTGTGAATGTTTTTTGCATCGAAGTTGTGGATCATACTACATGACCCATCATTCACAATCCATGACATCAATGTTGCGGATCATACTACATAACTCACCATCCACCATCCATGAAACTTTCTTTTGTTGCTTCTGGATTTCATTGGACGAATATTTTTTGCATCAACAGTTAGGATCACACATGATCCATCTTCCGTAATCCATGGGAATTTCTATTATTGCTTTTTAATTTAAATGTGAGTGTTTTTCATCAACGTTTTCATTGTACTATATGATCTATCATCACATATTAAAAAATTGTATTTTGTGTAGGTACTATAGAGAGGTCTATGGAGGCTGTCTCATTCTTTCTGCATAATAATTGATCAACCGTTCACAAAAATCAACAAAAGTATATCCTAATATAAAAAGAATTTTAATATTAGATTAGTGGTTTTGTTGTTCGGATTAGAAAAGTTTTGTCCTGACATGACAATAAAGCCTTCAATAATGTGGAGACATGTACTTTCATTTGCATTGAAGTGCAATCCAGTCCAATAAGTTGAAAGATAAATAATGGGCCCTGTAAAAAATGGTGTAAGAAAATCAACAACATCATTCACTCTCCATGCCCATATCTTAAAGTTCATGCATTCTAATTGTGCACAATGATTGTGAAAGGATCCAATCCAATCCTTTTCCTAGCACATGGAAATTCCCCTTGCCGCAACCTGATTCTCTTGGGGTCTAATCCACTTTATGAATTACGGCCCATTATGGCCCTACTCTACCTGGTTATAGGGGAGGGGGAGGTGGTGGTAGCATGTGAACACACTAAACATTTCAATATGATTGATTGAGACTACTTAACAAATTTGTTAAGAAATGAAGGACAAGAGACAAATAAGATATAGCAAACATTGATATATACAGGTATACAGAGAATTGCTGGATTCATTTTCAATTAGGATAGGAATGAATCTACATTTGTATACTTAAATAATCTTGTGAAAAAAAAATACTATATAATAATAAAGTAGCAATTATGTATGTATATTTTGTTTAGTTTAAATTCATTACAATGGATTGAATTTGTACTTTTGATCAATAATTATGTTCTATTTTTTAATTAGATTACACAAGTGAGCCCTCGTTCCTATTGAAAAAAATATTACCAATCAAACCATCCTATTCATATATTTATCATTTATGCTCTAATTCATTTAGCAAAGTTTTATGTATTTTAATTATTATATATTTTGTATTTTGAAATTTTAGTGTAGAATGGAGTATATATATATATATATAT
>MU225815.1:1652393-1677257 GCA_018584345.1 Thuja plicata | reverse complement strand
TATATATATATATATTATTAAATAAAAATATGATTCAGACAAATAAATATTTTTGAAAAAGATTACATATTAAAATTTTAGAAAATAATTATTTATTATAAATAATTTTTTTTTTTAAAATTAAAAATTAGGGAATCAAACACAAAAGTTATTATATTATTTGGATATGTAAATGGTTATAAGATTTGAGAAGAATAAAAATAATAGAAATATTTATATGATGATAATTAGTGAAAGATGATACACAAATTGAATTATTGTGAGAGATGGAAATATGAATGTTCACAATTGTGTCGGACTTTTTGTCAACAAAATAGTTTCAATAAATCGTACTTAACCCCTCCTTAGGGACATAAGCAATCAGTAATAACATCCTAGTGGGGTTTGAACCTTGATTGGCAAGAACTACATCACCATAATTTAATCATTAGACTATGCCAATATTTGATACTTTATTAATCTATTGTGATATACATGTTGAAACTAAAATCTGGCACACAAGTTTTAGTGAAAAATGTTTTGTTTAGTGTATATTTATTGTTTAAAAGTAGATAGCCTTCAATAAATTCTACTGATTTTTTTATATCTCTAACATGACCGTGTGTGATCTCATATAGTCCTAGAAAAACTCATTATAATGTATATTTTATTAAGCTGTCTAAAATACAAATAATTACCTGCAACCTTTTTAATTTATTTCACTTCAATATTAATCCAACAATATAATTTCCATTTTTTTTAATAAACTCATGTTTAAATATATTTCAAAGTCTCAATTATTTATGTCTAAGCATTGGGATATTCACTTTATTTTTTATGGCTTGAACTTAAAACTATGTTTCTATATTTGTACTCTTTTTTATTAAATAAAATTTTATGATTACAATAAAAGAATAGCAATCTTGAAATCTTTTTGCTATCTTATAGCCTATAGTTTTGTGTAGTCATGAGATCTGATGTGGATATTTACATTTGTACTCTTGAGTTGAAGCCACTCTAATAATATCTTCACTATGGTTAGTAAGTGGAACCTATCTTACCATGTTCTAGAAACCACCTTTTAATAGTTGGATTGTTGTTTTCTCTCAATCTAACAAAACTACCTTGTAAGCTGGGATGTCATTGATTGTTTATCTTGTAACGAAATCAGCTGTGAGTGAGCAAAAGAGTGCTCCTGCGGTTATTAGGGAGAAAGCTTACAAAAGAGAGAATTATTTAAAACTCAAAAGAAGAAAAAGTGTGTATAAGGATTTTGAAGTAATAGCCAATGTAAAAGGATGATGATGAGGGTAAATGCATGCTTCCATTTATCAATGAGAAGGTCTTTAACCCTGTCAGGCAAGGTCATTTTAGACCCATGTGGCAAGGTTGACATGAATTCTCAAATGTTGTTTTTACAGGTATCTGAAGCCACCATTTGTGGTCAAGGGCCTCTTGAGTAGCATATTTCTCGGAAACTGCTCTGGGATATTTGCATGTTTCCATACACAAGCACGAGTGTCCCCTCTTTTGTTTCCCATTACTAGACAAATTCAATCAAAAGGTGCCTGTCATGCACTATATAAAAAGAAATATCTTGATTTCTACACCTAATAGTTGCCTTTTCCACATACATAGGAATGTGTTTTCTGGAAATCAGTTAGGGGGAGGGATGGGACCCAATTGGGTGTTAGCCTAGGCCCCTTCACAACACACCATGTATATCTACATGACCCATTTTACTTTCTCTGAGCAATTCATGAGTGCAAGGGGAATTTAAGTTGTGACCCATGAAGACAAATGAGAAGCAAGTTTCTTAAGCTTTAGTGGTATTTTATCATGGATATACTGTTGTTGCTCTGTCTGCTGGCTTGCTGTTCAGCGTTGGTCTTGTTGGTGAAAGTGGGGAATAGCATATGGTGGAAGCCTCTTCAAGTGAAGAAGCATTTTGAATGCCAGGGAATCAGAGGTCCACCTTATAGACTTGGGTATGGTAATATGGTGGATATGATCCAGATAAGAGACAAGGCAATATCAACACCCATGAAGTTATCCCATGATATTATTCCTAGAGCCCTGTCATTTTATGACTCTTGGACAAGGACATATGGTGATTTTCATTGCTCAAACCTATTTCTCAGTAGAATAACTTTGCTAATGTTGTTGTTTTACCATGATGCTTGCATATAAGAATCAATCATTCAGTCAGGGGAACTTAGCCTGATGAACAATGTAGGCAGCTCTATTTGAGACTGTAGAAAAGAATTGGAAATGGTGATTGATATCTTTGGAAAGACAATAGGTTGCATTTGTAGTTGTCTGAGGGAGGAAAATCTTAAGGACATTACAATATAACTTTCTATTTCTTTGGTTCTCTATAGAGTATTGGTTTACAGGGAATCTTAGGAGCAATGTAAAACTGTATAATTCTTTCTTGCTTTGTGTTTTATAGGATGTTTGATGGAGAATGTAGTTTTTAATATCACAGTTATGGTAGAGGAGAATTTTTCTTTAGAAGGTTTACTTACATGTTTGTGAAACTGTTTTGACTCTTCTCATACAAACCTCATTCATTGTTCTTGCATGATAGGTCAAACCTTTATCCACTGGCTTGGCTCCACTGTGAGATTGAATATTACAGACCCTGACTTGATGTGGGAAGTTTTGTGCAACAAATCTGGCCTATATAAGAAGTGTACCCAGATGAAGCAACTCAATGGAGATGGTCTTGTCAGCCTGGAAGGAGAAATGTGGGCTCAACATAGGAGAATTATTAATCCTGCTTTCCATATTGACAATTTGAAGGTTTGCTCTTTTGTTCATTTCTTTGGTCACAATCATTTGTGTCTTGTTTGGTTAGCTTAGGTTCCTGGCAGCTTTTTGAGGAGAGTTATATTGCTTTGAAAGCATTAATGGTATATAGAGCAGCTTAAGTTGTTCAAAGCTCCAATCGGTATATAGAGCAGCATTAATGGTATATTGAAATTTTCTTATTGAATTCTTTATTTCAATGCATAATGTTATAATGTCAGGGCTTGGTTCCAATGATGGTTGGAAGCACTTCCACTATGCTGGCTAAGTGGAAAGAGAGAATTGAGAATGATACAAATGAGATAGAAGCCTGCAAAGAGTTCAGAGATCTCACAGATGATATACTGTCTCATATAATGTTTGGGGGCAGCTATGTGGAAGGTAGACATATTTTTGATTTGCAAGCAGAGCAGGCACTTCTAATCTCTCAGGCACCCAGGAGTTTACTCTGTGCTCTAATAAGCAGGCAAGATTATTTTTCTTTCATTGAAATCCTTTAAACAGATTTTGTTTTTCTTTCTTCTTTTCTCTTATCAATTCATATTTGATTACTCTCTACAAGAGGGAATTTATCTCTGTACAGGAGCTATCAAGCAAGGATTTTGACATAATTTTTTTTCTAGAAAACAATTAGTGATTCATTTTAATGTCTTTCAGATTTTGCTCTAACCACAGCTTACCTGCATATTCTTCCTTTTACACGGAGATTGTTTTTTTGCAGTATACAGTTGGATTGAACTAATTGGTACCGTTGATTCAGGTTCTGGTCTTCTGGGAAAGAGAGGTACATGAGAAAACTGGACAAAGTTATCAGAAGCTCCCTGAGGCAGTTGATCGAAAGCAGAAAGAAAGTAAGGAGCTCAGGAAGATCCAATGGCTATAGTGGTGACCTCCTGAGCGTGATGACAGCAGGCAGCAGAAACAAGGACACTCAGCAGCTGCAGGGAGGATTCATACAAAAAACCATCATTATGGAGACTGAAGAAATCATTGATGAATGCAAGACCTTTTTCTTTGCGGGCCATGATACAACAGTGTGCTTGCTGACCTGGACAATGGTACTCCTTGGTATGTACCCTTATTGGCAGGACCGAGCAAGAAAGGAAGTATTGTCTATCTGCGGACAGGGAGCTCCTAAACCAGAGAATGTGAACCACCTAAAACTTGTAAGTACATGACGACCCTAATTCCAAATAAGTACTTAGAATATAATTTTCATTAGCCCAAACCCATATTAATATGCCAATCACAAAAAACTTGAATATAATCCTTTTAATGAGGGCCAACGCATACTAGCTGTAGAACTCCGTTGCTTATCTTAACATATCTCTAATGGAAATATTAAAAATATGATTTTGAAAACACATACACATATTCAGGACAGAAGTGTCCTCAATCAGTTAATAATTTTAGCAGAATATTTTGAGTACAATTTCTATTGGCACAGCCCCTTTGAAAAGTAAGTAGTACCTTGTGGGACTCCACTATATTTGATATGACAGAAAAGAGTTTATGCAACCAACGCACCAACTCTTTATGACAGCTTGTAAGAGTCCTCTGGAATCAACAGTATGTCTTCAGTACTGTTTGAGATTTTGGATTTCTCTAAGGATTTATTCAGTCGATGGAACCTATACTTGGGGACGGAGGGCTAGGGTTAAATAGTGTACTTTTAAGTTTTGAATATAAGTGGCTATTTTGAAATCACATTCTAGTAGGACTTGTCTAATAGCATGCAAAACAGTTTTAAATTTTGACTTACATATGTGGCTAATCTGAAATCACATTCTAGTAGGACCCATGTAGTAGTGTGATTTAGACTAATCATTTGAACAAATCAAAACTTAAAAGTATTTTTTCAATCAAACTGATGAGATCAAAACAAATCATCTATTCAGTCCATAGAATCTATTTTTGACGAAGAGGATCAGAGTTAAAAGTGTACTTCAAGTTTTGACTTATGTAAGTGGCTAATTCGAAATCACATTCTAATAAGACCCATCTATTAATATCATTTTAGATGAGTTGTCTAAACAAGCTAAAACTAAGAATGTGCTGTTTATACCAAACTAATAAAAAGTTCTGTAAAACAACCCAACAGTTAAATCCAGAAGACTCTTACATAGTTACACACTCTCAAACTGTGCCCTCCGATGAGTCATGTGCATGAATAAGTACTATATTCAGTGTTACAAGTAATACAGTTTTCTAAATCCATGCTTATTCTTTTGTTATGGTGCAGATGGGCATGATTTTGAATGAGGCCTTGAGGCTCTACCCACCTGTAGTTGCACTGATCAGACAAACAGACAATGATACCAAATTGGGAAGCTTGTCAATCCCTGCAGGAACACAGCTCCTCTTCCCTATCATTGCACTTCACCATGACGAAGAATTATGGGGAGAGAATGCCAAGGAATTCAATCCTGAAAGATTTTCTCAAGGAGTTTCAAAGGCCGCTAAGCATCCCATGGCTTTTATGCCATTTGGGTTGGGACCCAGAGTTTGTGTTGGCCAGAACTTTCCAGTACTGCAGGCCAAGGTCATATTAGCCATGATATTGCAACAATTCTCTTTCTCTGTATCTCCTACCTATACTCATGCACCTATCCCTATGGTTTTTCTTCAGCCCCAGTTTGGAGCTCAGATGATTTTGAGCAGTATTCCACATAATGAATGAATGAACTGAAAATCAATCATGTTATATTTACTTATTAAGTCGGCGAGCTCATTGTAGGATAATAGCAGAAAAGATGATGGAGAGATCATAGCTCCAGTTTATGATTTAAGGCAGCTTCGAGTTGCTTGTAAAGTGTAATTTGTGTCATATTGTGTTTGTTTTTGAAATAGAAACAAATACATAGCTGATCGTGGTAGTTTATATCAAGTAAAATGGAATGAAATTGTATTTTTGTGGTGTTCATATGTAAGATTACCTTTGTTTCCTAAACCTTAGCAATGAATTTAATCTATTTATGTAAAATATATCTTTCAATTTAATACCATATGAAACATAAGTACTTAAAGTTGACAAATTAATGAAAAAACTAGCAATATTGATGAATACCTCTGGTTTGTAAGGATTTTCTCACGAGCTTTGAGTCTAATTTAACAATTTTTTTTTTTGATAAAGTTGGAATACAACAAGCAATAATACAAATGATACTAATGTAGATGTGATATTATGTGAAATTTGATGCTTAAATAATGTGCAAAAGGGTGATGGAATGACCTAGTGCAAGGACTATGACTTTGCATAATATTGACATAGGTTATGCAATTAAATAACTAATTTAGAATGACACTATGATAGGGTCAAGTGTAATTATGATAGTCACAATGCTAAAAGTGAGTAATCTTAAATGAAATAGAGAAATAATGAATGCTAAGTGGTAGACCAAGCATGACGGATAATGACCTAGGTGTGATGTTCTTTTATATGCAAGCTCAACACAGATTCCAAATGTTTTGGCATGAGATTCGACACATAATGACTAGATGAGATCGAGTTAGCTTGAACATACGAAAAAAAAATCAAAATTTGAACATTAGGGTCAAATACACACCACAAAACTAACATGGATAATTTTCATGCCTAGATTGATTCAATTTAAGAATAAAAATTGATAAATTGAGAACAAAAAAATGTTGAGTAGTGGTTAAGTTCTAATTCTAATTTTAAACATGGGTTTTAGGTCAACAAGAATGCCAAATTTAAAATCATGTGTTAGGATTGTGGAGTAAACATGCCCACACAAAAAGGGTATATATCAAGCTCATCCTAATGTTAAGAATAAAAAACTACAATTCTCAAGATATAGAATTTAAAGACTTGTTAAAATAGAGGGTATTTTTGACATTGAATTTTCGTTAGATGGGCCATTGACAATTCCTTAGTTACAATGATACAAATCTCTTCAAGTTCTACATTTTATTTTAAAAAGGGCTTGATTGACTTCCTTGATCAAAACTTATGACCTCTAGAAGTCGGGTCTCCCACATTGGAAATGTAAGAGCATCCATGATGCATAAGAAAATTGTAAGATGGGTTTGCACTTGTTGACCAACTTATAGTGGATGTTATGAAATGTCAAAAGACATGTTTGTATGGAGATAATGGAGCACCTTGAAATAAAACTTGCAGCAATATAAATCATTCTATATAAACCCCAAGATAGAAAAATATGCAAATTATTATTAGAAAACCACATTGCAAAAAAAAAAAAATCATACAATCAAGATAAAAAAAGATATACTATAGGAAGATCCTCATCAAAGGGAAACCTAACATCCAAAAGCACTCACACACACACTTAATGTATTATATTGCGAACAAATATTATAATACACTTTCAAAGTCACCATGCAAGGATTCTAAGATATACAGTTCCATACTACACTCCATGTGAAAAATAAATGAGAATCACATAACTAGATATCCAAATCTATATTTTTCTCCTCACATATGCAAGTTACAATAGATGCGAGAAATCAACCTAAGATAACAAACCAAAGGTTACAAGTCAACATCATCAACTACTCATGTATTTTTCTAAATATAAAAACTAGCTTGCCCAAATCCACCAAAAGGTATTACATAATCCATGTGCCTATTGAAAATGGAAAAACAAAAAGGAAAAGACTATAACACCGCAAATTTATGTAGTAGAAATGAGCAGAAAGAGTGATTTAGGGATCAATATGGATGTGTTGGTATATTTTTCATTGATGTCAACTAGTTGTTGTCATATGTGACAATTTTTCTGTAATCAGTGTTGAGTATGTTGATTCGCATACTTTGTATGTTGAGAATCTATTGATGATATTCTGGCATTGTCTTGAAGACTCTTTGGAGATAACTATTTCAAGTTTTTGAGGTTCAAAATGAAGTACAATGGATTTGGCGGTTGTTTATGTTTTGTTGTGATTGACTATGGTTTCTGTGTGAAATGCATGCTTCACATTTTTCAGCATAAATGTTTTTGATGGTACACTTCTGGAAATGAGATATTAATGTCCTTAGCTTAATTCATTTTAGTTGGAACAAGATTGTTGATTATAGAGACTTGGTTTCAAAGTTTGATGGCGTTTCTACTCTAGGTTTGGCCGACCTCGGGTGTTTACACTTTATTATTATTTGTTGGTTAATGAAAGAGGAAATGTAACACATCTGATGATATTTTTGGTCCCAGAATTAATGTGTTGTGGTCCACTTCTCATTCCTCCCCATTACAAGAATATTTAGTGCCAACCTATTTCAAATTATTTTTGGCTAAGTTGCCTGGCCGAGTATGGGAGACTTCACAAGTTATAGATTCATATAAATGAAGAAAAAAAATATTATGGATACTGTGTGGTTGAGAAAGTAGAGAGTAACATTTGTATACTTGTACATATTCCTATGCAAGTGTGTAGTTATGTGAAGAAGACATATGGAAGAAGATTTGTCTCCCTAATTGGTTAAGTTGGTGTGAAGAGTATTTATGAATAGTGTGGACATTCATGCATTATCTATAATGAAATGAAGATCAATGTATTGAGTTTGTGCTACTTATCGATGGTGGATTTATTCTCTTTTATCTTTCTTCTCTAGTAGTGAGTCATCTCTCTTCGGACAATGAGTTCTTTGGCAATGAACCCTTGGTAGTGAGCCTTTCTCTATAAAAAAACCTTAACTAGTGTCACCTTAACCAATTTTCTTATATTTGAGAATAATCTTCTCTGTGGTTTTTTCCTTAATAGGGTTTTCCATATAAATCTGGCGTTTCATGTGTTTTGAATGGTTGTTGCGCTTTCATGTTTTTATCTTTTTGTAATTAAAGAATAAAGTAACTTTAGTGGAATTAATTAAACCCGGTATTAAGTTTAAAAGTTTGCGGACAACTTATTCACGCCCCTTCTTAGTTGTCTTTCATATCCAACAATTGGTATAAGAGTTGTGGTTCCTTGGAGAAGAAATTAACTTCTTAAGGAGAGCCTGATGGCACATAAATTGACACTACCTACTTTTGATGGAATATACTATGGCTTTTGGAAGTACAGATGTGAGAATATTTGATCTCACTAAGTTACAAGACCTGGAAAGCTATGGAAACTGAGTATGTGAAACTAACAGGTGGACTAAATACTTTGAATGAGATTGAGGCATATAAATACAATCAAAAAAGAAAAGTATGCATTTTTCAATGCTTTTATTAGAAATCTGAATTGACTAAGGTTGTATCTTTTGAAACTGCTCATGATGTGTGGGAAAAACTAAAAAGTATATATGAAGGCAATGATATGGTCAAACAATATAAGATACTAAATGAAAAGGCTAAATATGAAGGGTTGTGAATGGAAGAAGAAGATAATATAATAATGTACATGCAGAAGAATGATGAAGTGGTAAATGAGATTAGAAGTCTTGATAGATCACTCGAAGAAAATGATGTGGTACAAAAGGTCTCTACTATTGAAGAAACTCATATTTTGAATCAGTATTCTAGAGAACAAATGTATGGTGCATTGATTTATTTTGAGCAAAGAGAGTTTGGTAGTACCAATGTAGGGACAAAAATTTCTTTTAAGGGTATGAAAATAGTAAAAGATGAAGAATCAGATGAAGGCAACTTGGATGAGATAGAAGAAAAATTTGTAAGAAGAATGAAGAAAGGTACCAACAAATACAAAGGTAAGTTACCCTTTAAATGCTTTCATTATGGAAAGATTTTTCATTATGCTTCTAGATGTCTTGATAGAATTGTAGAACAAAAGAAATAGGAGAGTAAAGGAAAGTTCAATAAGAAAGCTTACTATGTTAGAGAAGATGCAAGTATTTTTTTATGTTGAATCAGATTATGAGGAAGATGATCAATGTTTATTTCTGATAATAACAGAAAATATCCCTGCTACTAAACCTATTAGTGATCTAGAAGTAAAAATAAGAGGTGTGGATTCTAAGAACTCTACTTTATATGTAAGGAGAAAAGAATGAATGACTCATTAATAGTGGATTCTCAAATCATATGATTGGTGATAAAAGTAAGTTTATAAAACTTGAAAAGTATGATGGAGGATTTGTTATATTAGGAGGTGATCAAGGAGGAAGAATAGTTGGAACTGTCTCTATTAGTTTTGATGGGAAACATAACTGATGCAGATCTCAAAAGGAAGTAAGGTCTTCCTAACCTACACCCCACAATACTACCAAGGCACTCTAGTTTCCAAACAAATATACTTCAAGGGACACTTAATCAACACATCTTAATCCTTTTCAACTCGTTGTAACTTCCAAATTTTCCCTTCAACTGATACAACTTGTCACATCAAATATCTCCCCTTAAGCTACTGTCATCCTTTAACCAAACTCCTTGACTCTTGAGGGTATGATACATTATACTTTTAGAGGATGGACTAGACACTTTCCAACACCTTATCTTGTCCCTAGACACCCAAGAAAATACAAATCTATCACTCTTTTGCTTCTACCAAACTCCTTAAAGTTACTTACCTTATAAAGGACTAGTTCTCTACTATCCTTACTGATGAGGGTTTTCCACCACAAATTTTGATTTCCTCAAACAATTCTCCAAAAAAATTACAGATTGGGATACCTTTATGCCCTTACACAACATATCAAAAATTGGGTTCTAGGTCTCTTCATTAGGGTACTAAAGTTTGACAGACCACACAAACCTAATTTGGTGAATTAGGTCACTTTTACAAAGAAAACCCTAAGGAATGAATTGTTCTCCCTGAAATAATAATTTTTACAAGTCTACACACCCAAGTATGTGCAAGATCATGGTATGTGAAAAATTGGTGATGTGAAAAAATGCTCTTTTCACTCGTCCAAAAAATGCACTAAAAAGTGTGTTGACATTTTAGTAGGCTTGGGTGTCAGTACACATGGCCAAACCAAAAGACAAAGCACAAGCCTAATAATATATCCTATATAAAAATGGATATCCAATAATATCGGATATCCGATTTTGCCAGTAAAACTAATTTAAGCCCGTGGGCTATGTTTCTCATTTTTCATCGTGAAAACATGAAATGCAGCACAGGTTGATCTCATATATGATAGTTATCGCATATACATTTCACAAAAAGTATATTTGTCTCCAATTTGAATAGGTACGTTTGATTTTTTACTTGTTTTTTCTATTTATTGTTTTTTAATTGAAATTGGTAGTTTTTATTTATAAAAACTAGGATTTAATTGATTTTATTTATCATTTTTTAAAAAATTAATTATAATTGCATATTTGTTTTTATTGTGATTAGACATGGACTCAAACAAATTACAAAACCATCCCAATAATCATGCAAACAATCTGGAACCACCTCCAAACAACCTGCAACCACTTGAAAACAATCCCCCACCTTTAGAAGACCAACCAATCCCAAACCCTCGACCTTTAGAGGATCTTATATCAGACAATCTAAATAATCTTATAGGCTTTTAGACTACATATGCCAATATCCCCACATTGTACCCCATGTTTTCCACCTTGGACTCCATTATTAAAAACATGGAGAAACTTACAGAGCAACATAATGTTGTACTTCTTTGGCGCAATTCCATGCATGCTGAGTTTGATGATGGACTTTATTATGATCAAGTTACGAACCTAACTATAACTAAAAATGACATATGTAACCTTTTTGTGGATCCCAAAACTGGAATAAAAGTGGACTCTAAAAATCCCAAGTTGCCAATGAAATGGTGCACAAATGATACAATACGTGAGCACTTTTTGGACTTCTGGTGGATGTTTTTTGATAGACCACCACACAACAATTTGGATGTCCCATAATATTTCTTAAAAAAAATTTAATGCTGAATTTGTGCTCGGTCACAAGGTAAAATATTGGAGCATGAGACCGAACCAGGGCATAGATTTAGGCGCTCCTCACGGCAGGCCATGGGCACATTGGGTGAAATCCTGCACATATTCCCCCCCCCCCCCCGNCTGAATTTGTGCTCGGTCACAAGGTAAAATATTGGAGCATGAGACCGAACCAGGGCATAGATTTAGGCGCTCCTCACGGCAGGCCATGGGCACATTGGGTGAAATCCTGCACATATTCCCCCCCCCTCCCTGAGATTTCACCCCCTCCTACAATGCAAAAACCTGATATTATTGCTGAGGCCGACTCACAGACTATTAGAGCCATTCACACCTTGAGTTATCTACTGGTTAGGAATAGTGTAAAATTGTTGGCTCCTCGTGTTGATGATTCCGGCCCTTCCACATCCTCCACGAGCTCACATATTTGTGTACCCCACACTTGGATTATGTGCAAGAATTTGATCTTGGGTCCCCTGAATGAGAGTGATGCATTTTACTGCGTCTTCGAGGTGGACGGTGTTAGAGTTAAAAGTGTATTTTCACTTATTAATTAAATCAATATTGATTTAATTATTAAGTCACCTTTTTATCTCTATTTCACTTAAACTAAACTTTAGGCATGCAATAGTTAATTATTTTATTAATTATTCATGCAGCCTAGGTTTCTCCACCCTTCTTAGGGTTTTGATCTCCTTTATAGGATTGATCACTTTGTAATTATTGATCTCTCTCAGGAATTCCCCCAATTCCTTCTTTGAATGATATTTCATATTTCTTGGACATTCTGAGTTGTGTCTCCATTCTTTTCTTTGTGACAGGTTATTTTGCTGCAGGTGATCTTGGCTTATGAATTTGATAAATTCTAACATGGTATCAGATCCTTGCTGGAGCAACCCATTCTTAGTTTTTTTGAAGATTTTCTGAAGCGTCGAGGTTTTCAAATTTGCTGATCTATTTGTGTGGATCTGGAGGGGATTTTCAATTTGGAGCACTTTGAGCACAAGAAAACATCATGGATGTGCTCAAAATGCCCAAAAAACCCCTATTTCCATATAAGGCATGCCATATTTGGGCAAAGTTTCCATCTGAAGAAAAACATTTTTACACATGCCCATTTTTTGGCCACACAAAATGAGGCAGTGGTGGGAAAAGTTGGAAAAAACAAAAAAAAAAAATAATTGTTTTTTGGAGGCCCCGCACGCGCCGAGCCTGCAACTCAGTGGGTCGAGCCCAGAGCTCATCGCCAAGCTCGGCTGGCACCGCCAGCTGCTCGTTTCACCGGTCAAATCTGCCACTGCCCAGCGTGCCACCGAACCGTCGACTAGGGAGCCACCAAAGAGCCACCAGGGATCTTTTTCTTTCCCTTTTAGGGGTATTGTCCATATTTTGCTCATAAATTGAGAAAATTGAGGCATTTTTCACCAAACGAGATATTATCAGAAAGCTAGTTCCTAGCCCGACCTAATTTTCCAGGTTTTGTTTTCTGATTTTGATGTCTTATAGGTTTTTTTACAGTCAAAGTTAGGGTTCCATTTTGCACTTCAGTCACCATATCTTTCTCTTCCAGACTCTATTTTTTGACTTCCACATGACGTCAGAAAGTTGTTTTCGTTCTCCTTCTTATATGGGTCTCAATACCAGAATCTACTCCAGGTATATTTTATTCAGTTTTCTTCTTTTTAGCATTCTGGTGGATATCTTGGATGTTTCAGGTCCTAGGACCATTTTCTGTGCATGGGATGATTCCTTGTTAGTTGTAATATATGCTTCTACGGCTTTGTGTCATTCCTAGATATTGTATACATCTTTTTCTGTAGCATCTTTTTTTTGCAAACGCACTGAGATAAAGTGTCATCTTGCATGCTTGGGATCCCGCACATTTTGCACCTAATTGTACTCACACTATATTATAAAGTATCATGGGGGGGGTTTGCTGAACCTTTTTCAAGTGAGTGTTCCTTCCAGGATATTAGCCTCATGTGTGTCAAGCGACTAATCATCCTTGACATCATACTTTATCACTAGTAGAATTGGAACCTATTTTTAACAAACAATTGGTCAAATTTTCTACCAAGATTGGTGGAATGATTGACAAATGGTCTTGTCACTATTTTTCTAGTCAAAATTTTGACACATCGTTGTTAAGGTTGAATGTTCTACACCAATCTTGGTCAAAATTGACTTTTGCAATTGCCAAGTTTATGTGTCGAATGTTCGACCAATGTTGGTCAAAATGTTTGGCCATCTGACTAGGATGTCAAACCCACGACGCTAAATTTTGACACATAATGGTCGATATGTAGACTAATCTTGGTGAGGGTTTTGACAAAAGTGTGTCAAAATTTTGACCAATATGGAATGTTAAAAAAAAACCTAAAGATAAATATCCAGAGTAATCATCAACGACATCCTGGTCGGTGATTAGTCTAGATATTTATCTTCAAGTGTTACTTTGCATTAATATATATTATTACATGATTTATTATTGTAATCCCCCTCTGACTTGCGCATCTAGAAAATGGAACTATAAATCTTATTACAATGTTCAAATGACCAACATGACTTGCAACTGCATACCTAAATTTTTCTTTCTTGCCTGTGTATCATATTCTCCTTGCCTCTCTATTTCCTGCACCTGTATATACGACTACACAACTAGATGCATGATATAAAATTCATAGTTTATTACATACAAGATCGTAAGATAAGCTACATCAATAACTTAGCTAAATCAATCATAAGGTATTTAGAACTAGTTTTGTAAAGAGATGCAAAATATGTAAAATATTGGTAAGGGGTGGCAAGATCAAGGAAGAACTCAAAAGTACAAGACCTAAGGGCCAAACCTAATGCCTCTAGGGCTCATCATAGATGGCCTTTCCTACGTAACTCGCAGAGACATCGTAGTTCAGGTTTAACTTTAAAACCAGTATTTTAAAGGATGGTAGAACTTTTAAACCCATTGAAGTTTCTTGTTTATAATTTGGATCCATATAAACATGTCAAACTTTGAGCAATTTAGAATATTGTACACTAGATGTTAAACATAAAAAAACTGAAGAAAGTAAAATGAAAGCAATAAACCTAGATGACACATAAGTCACACGATACATATGCTAAATATTGCATAGTAGACAATAAAAAATTAGAGCTACATACAACTAAATACAACATGACATGGTAGTAATGAATAAACAACCCTTGAAGAGAGAGATATGGTACTTTTTCAATGTAGAAAGTGGAAGTTGTTATTGGTCAATCTAGATCAATTGGGTCCACTACAAACTCATGAGATTGAGATTGTGTTAAGGCTATGATAAGGAGCACACATGTGTCTGTGGTAAGATAGAGCATCTATGATCCCTTGGAAATTCTTATCAAGTAGTAATGGTAGGATACCATATTTATGTTCTGAAGCTTTTTTATCCAAAGGGTATCAATGACATTTCTCTCTTCACTAAAATTGAGGGTGCAGAAGATGCTTTGCATCATTTGGGTATACCACTCAATTTCTATACCCAATAGATGCAAAGAAACCTTCTGCACGCCTTATTTGATTGAAGATAAAGGACATTGATCCCCTTTTGATAAAGAGTATTCAAGAAAGATAGATGGTATCCTACTATTTCTACTTGATAAGCATTCCCAAGGGAGAAAGAGAAACCAATGATTAGTAGTCGACATTGAGAAGACCTAAAACAAAGTAACAACAATGAAAATAATGAATAAGTATGCCAACATAATGAATAAGTGGGAAAAATACATTGATCCAATAACAACAAATACATTACAACATTACATGATTTATTATTGTAAGACCCCTTTGACTTATGCATCTAGAAAATGAAACTATAAAGCTTATTACTATGTTCAAATAACCAACATGACTTGCAATTGCATACCTAAATTTTGCTTTCTTGTCTGTGTATCATATTCTCCTTGCCTCTCTATTTCCTGCACCTATATATACGGCTACACAACTAGATGCATGATATAAAATTCATAGTTTATTACATACAAGATTGTAAGATAAGCTATATCAATAACAACTAAATCAATCATAAGGTATTTAAAACTAGTTTCGTAAAGAGATGCAAACTATGTAAAATATTGGTAAGGGGTGGCAAGATCAAGGAAGAACTCAAAAGTACAAGACCTAAGGGCCAGACCTAATGCCTCGAGGGCTCATCATAGATGGCCTTGCCTACATAACTCGCAAAGACATCGTAGTTTAGGTTTAACTTTAAAACTAGTCTTTTAAAGGATGGTAGAAGTGGTATTAAGCCTCTTTATCCAAAGGGTATCAATGACAATTCTCTCTTCACTGGAATCGAGGGTGCAAAAGTTGCTCTACATTGTTTAGGTATAGCACTCAATTTCTATACCAAATCAATGCAGAGAAACCTTCTAAACCCCTTATTCGATTGAAGATAGAGGACATTGATCCCCTTTTGATAAAGAGTCTTCAAGAAAGATAGATGGTATCCTACCATTTCTACCTGAAAAACATTACCAAGGGAAAAAGAGACCAAAATTATACCATTGAATTTCTGGCCATCCGGGCCTTCTAACACCATATGGAATGTGATGTGTTTATAGAAGAGATCATATAGACCTGTCTAGTGATCATATTGTGTTAAAGGTGGTGCCTGATGCTGCTACAATGACTACGGACATTAAATTTTGCATCACTACCTGATGTCATTGAAGCATCATCAAACTCCACCTTCATCACAATATGATCACTAAAAGGGTTTGTATGTCTTCTAATTTTAATTTGGGTTGTTTTCATTCTTGTTTTATGAAGTTGGGTGATCCTTGCCAATGTCTCCAGGGTTGAATCCAGTATGCTCCTATATGATCCAGAACCTACAAGGAAGGAAAAGATGGCCCAGTTAGATCCAAAGGATCTAAGTAATGCCCAAAACCCTATTACTGATCCTCATCTACAATTATACATGTGCATAGTCAAGCCATACACTTCTAAAAGGAACAAGGATAAAATTTACAAAAACCCATCCAAGATATAGAAAATCATAAACAACAATAAGTTCACAAGTTTATCAAAATATGTCCAATGTATCTACATAAAAATCTAAAAAAAATTTAGTATCTACAATAGTCCTCTGTTAATCATATTTATGCATATGGTCCCAACAAAGTAGTGCACAAACTACACAAAGAAGGCATCGCAGAAACATGATTTCCTACATTACGTATAAACATAGATGGGGTAGATGTAAATGTGGTTTCATCGACCCACCAAAAGTATTGACATCCACTATTTCCCTGTAGTACCAAATCTACATCAGTTCTTCCTAAAATGATTACTTGTCACATTACTTTTAAACATAAAATATAATTCCATATCTAGACCTTTTTCCTATTTGGGCAACCCCAAAATTGACGCCCATGATTACTTGTTGTGTGTGATGTCTTCAACACACAAGGGCCAACACCACATTGAAACATAGGCACATTGACCAAAGTCATCGACGCTATATCAATAAACATTGCACTATCATTCCAACATATCATTTTGTTTAGTTGATTATTTTGTTCATTCATACTAATTATAATTGCATTAATATATATGGCTGTGTATTTTGTTATGTTACTTTACTATTAGCATAATGGTTTATTATGAACTTATTTGACACTGGTTACTAGCTGTTAAATGAGGCAACTGCAAACATTTTAATAGATTTTCATAATTAAATAATGAAATTTGCATATACTAGTGTTCTTCGTATCTAAAACAACATTACATGATTTATTATTGTAAGCCCCCTCTGACTTACGCATCTAGAAAATGAAACTAAAACCTATTGGGATTGAGACAAACCTTATAAAAAAATAGCAGCTAAGAAGGATCGCTTGCCAACAGCTGTTGAATACAAGGTCCTCCAACCATTGCCATCATGATAACATTCAACCTACACCACAAAAACTAGAAGCTAAATCACAAACCTCGTAGTTTTTCTTCCTCGGCTTCTCAAGGAATGGAGAATTCTCAAGTTTCTCCTTATTAGTACCAGTAATGTAGTAAATATATTTATGGTGCTTCTTCATTCTTGATATGTACTAGTCGAGCGATGTAAGTGTATCACTATATTTTGTGCTATTAAAACTGACAGAGAATACCAGTATAAATGAGTAGCATGAAAATTTTAATGATTGGAAATATAGAGTAACACCTTAGTAAGGTACTCATCCAAAATAAAGCAAACAAATCATATGCTTTCAAAATGGGGAGTAGCAGTCTCCTTTCAAATATCAAAAGTTTTGCAAGCCTGTTTCTATTTGATGCATCCTCGATTATACCTAACTTGATAGATTTTCCAAACTCATTCCAGAATTTGGTGTACTTGCCCTTTTTCTCCGAATCTATTTCCGAGTTAGCATCTGCATTAAATATATCCTTTAGTACATCAGCATTCAATGACTGCCTAGACATAGCAGTTCAATGACTACAATAAGTGTACTTCCACCTGTTGCCCAAGCCTATAAAATGTGAAATAGTGAATAACGGAATATGTCTTTACCTGATTTCAAATGATGTGTCTATCTATCCATATGCTTACAATTTTGACCAAATTGTTTCTTTACTAAGGAAAACTATCATTTGAAGTTGACAATCTAATAGTAATACTACAAATAATTTTGTCCAAGTATGAGTGCTAACATTATTAAAAACCAAAAAAATCAGGATTGTTAAATGATTTAGCATTCAAAACATTATGGCTTAAAATCCTTCTACTGTCTTATCCATGCTCTTTGAGTCTATTTTTAAAGACACTTTTATTATCATCCTAGAAAATGCATTCACAATATTATGAAAATAGACTAATCAAAATTTAAAGTTGCAGTTCACAAACCTTTGAAAGTGAATGGTAGAAGTTGGAATATTCTTCATCAGTGACCTCCTTCGGATTCTGAAGCCAGACTGCCTTGACATCATTTAGAAGCTCCCACTCATATGTCATTTCCTTAACAGTTTTAGCCTTAGGCTCTAGATGTAAGTGGTACATGCAGTAAAGAAGCATAATAATAATATGAAAAATCCCTATTTTCCACACCATTTGATGCTCAACAAACTAACTAAAAAAGAACTGTAAGAATCCAAAGTTTAAAAAAATTATTCACTTGTCTTTGGTTGACAAAACAATTAGGAGAATTTATTAGGCATAAAAATATCATACTAGATTCAGTTTCCTCATCTGATTCTTCTTCAGATCTTTCACCTGCGAGAAGAGAATAAGGAGTAAATCAATCTAATCAAATTTATATGAAAATCCATATAATCACATTATATTTTCTCTACTACAAGCTAAAATTGATATGAAAATCCATATAATCACATTATATTTTCTCTAGTACAAGCTAAAATTGATATGAAAATCCATATAACCACATTATATTTTCTCTACTACAAGCTAAAACTTCACAATGTTTTTGCTTAGATAAGTATATGTTTGTTGCCAAAACTAGTATAGGTGTCATAACAACAAAAATTTAAACTTCTATGAAGACCTGTTTTATTTTTCCATAGTTTTCAAAAAGTTAAATGAAAACAAATTAATTTTACTATATATTTAAGTTCACAGTTTAACAACAATTTAGCTTACTCTTATTTTTATAATTTTAAGGAAAATGTTACCAAAGTTGAATGCATAAACTTCACGCACAATTCAAATGAAGAAATTCTTCTATAATTTGTTTCAAAACATTTAATCATGTTCACCTCACTTACACTACCATTGTTTTCTTCTTAGTACTATTTAATTTTTAATATATGAGTTGTATTCCATAGTAAGGATATTGGTTGTAGAATTCCAGACCTAACAAATTATTCTGGTACTAGCCCTATTAGATTGTCAAAGATACACATTTTAGATAAATTCATAAAATATTTTTTCTATTTATTGCAGCTTATAAGCCGACAGATATATGTAGGGATTCCATTGTTTTCAAAGTGAAAATTTTCTTCAACAGGAAATTATACCTAATAATAATGTTAGGGAAGATTTCCTTACCTGCAATGCCCAGTAGTGGAAAATGATGTAAGACATGGGATATCGCCACATGGGCTTTGGAATATCCTTTGGAAGCCTGAAATATCCTGATACCAACATTGTTTATGAATGCTACGTGCAAATTACATATTGTTAACATATATTACTACTCTGTGTAAGGAAATGGGAGTCCAAAGGAACTGATTTAACACTTCACCTACTCAAAAACACAAACCAATGAAATAATCTAGATTAGGAAAAGAGAGGTTGACGCATTCAAGAATAGAATACTTACACAATGAAGCCGAATCATGCCAAAACATTTGACTATTGGCCCTTCCAGTTTGTTATTTGATAGTTGCCTAACAATGACACATTCAAAATGCACTTATGAGCAAAGACCTAGAATGAATGAAATTGATTAAATAATGAAGGTGTATAGTCAGAAAATGGAAGCACTTCCATGGTAGACTGATTTAGCCTTCCGATTAAGTGGTTTAGGGTCATTTCAAGCACCTTGAATGGGTTCCTGACTTTGACCTAGCTTTCCCCCTGTTCTGCCTCTCTTTCCACTTCTTTCCAACCTGATTTCTGCATTCTGGATTGTAGACCTGAGATCTTGGACCTCAAGGTTAGGGTTGACCTTTTTGGTCTATGTCAACCTCAACCTTGACCTAGGTCAAGGTCAACCTCAACCTTGACCCAGGGTTTAGATCCTGGGGTCCTACAGTTTTCGGATGTCGGTCTTTGCAAAAGTTGTTTCCCGCTTCCGGGTCAGCTGTTTCAGGTTCCAAAGCGTTGATTCCTAAAATATATTTAATATAGGTCCTCTCCTAGGGGTAAAGGCTTTAATGGGAATTTAATTATCCTATGTCGGCCTCCTTAGAAGATTGTGCCCTAGTTTCATATAAAAGGGAGCTTTCTCCTCTCATTTTCTCTAAGTCTTCTAATCGTGATCAAACATTCTCAAACTATCATCAAGTGCAATTATAGAAAGCTAAGGAGAAAGAATTCAAGCAAGCATTCATCCATCCTCAAGCATTCTAGCATCCATTTTCATGAAGGAGATCCATTGGAGGCCATTGAAGGATTCAAACTACATAGTGCCCTTTTGGTGATCTCTACATCCACCTTCTTCCAAGCCTCTTCCAAATCAAGAACCCATTCAAAACTTGGTGTTGGAGATCTAAAATCAAGAGATTGAAGACATCCTACATTCTACATTCCATATTTTGGTGTATCCTTGTGGATCCACGGATTTGAATCTGCCACAAAGAATTTTTACAAGCAAGGTGAATTTATGCATTTACTTTGTTTACTTCTGCACTTTCAATTACATATATTTAAGGTTAATTCCAAAACTGGGGTTTGACTAAGGAAAACCCCTCCCCCTAACAAAAAAACCTCTTTTTTTTTGCAGGTACAGGTTCGGGACTGCAGATTTGGACTCAGATCTGGATACCCTTTTTGGTTTTCTTTCAGGCTTCGCGAACAGATTTTCTATCGACGCTGTGCAAGTCAGGGTCGACATTACTAGGTCAGGGGTGATATTTGTGGGTCAAGGTTGACCTTTTTCATAAGATGGTGTTGGATCAAAATATTTTTTTTTGGTTTTTTTTATCTCTGCGTTCTAGTTCTGGATCATACTTTAGATTTTCTAGAAACAATCTATAGACCTTAGAAAATAGCATTTTCTAGATCTGCAATTCTTTAAGGTTGGTTCTTCTTCTCATCCTTTTCAATTACTATCATTTATCATATCTATATAATCAATTAACAGAATTTAAGATCTTCCTCTTTGTTTTCATTTCCAAATGGTTGATTCATTTGTGCATTAATCCCTCTTTTGGGTTGATCAACTTGGATCTTTCATTTGTGCATTTGGGGATAAAGGTGGAAAATCTTATCTTCCTCATAATCACATTTCAATACAATTACAATTGAAATGTAAAGGTTAGGGAAATACACAATCAAACCCTAATAAAACAAAATAAATAAACAAAGATTTTTCTTCCTTTACAGAAGGTATGTTAGTTTGAGCTTCACTTGGTTTCAAGAATACTTTAATATTCTCTAGTTAACAAGGCCAACCATGTGAAGGTGGAATCTCATCTGGCCTCACCCCCCTCCCCCTAACATCAATCTAAATTCCCCATTAACATCTAATTACACACTTCATTCATCCATTTATGAACTATAACATTCAATCAATACAATCACATAACATTCATTAATACGCAATACTAATCAAGAATTAATTAACACATAACAATATTCATTAAAATGACATAAAATTCAATATTAATACGCAACATTCATAGACAATTTCTTAAAAATATGTTCTTTCATTATCCAACAAAGTTAATCAAACAAGTTTTTATCAAAGAGCATTTTTAAGAAATCATTTCTTTTTTGGGTTTTTCTTAGGTTTCTTAAGGAAAAGGCTAAGAGGAGCATCAATATATTCCTCCTCCTCTTGTGGCTGTGATCTCAAATTATGATGCTTCCTCATGTTTTGAGGAGCATGAGGCCGTTGCACTAAAGGGGGGTTTGCAGCAATAACAAGTAAATGGGTTAAATCAAGTAAGAACTCAAAAGTACAAGACCTAAGGTCAGACCTAATGCCTCGGGGGCTCATCATAGATGGCACTACCTATGTAACTCATAGAGACATCATAGTTCAGGTTTAAATTTAAAATTAGTCTTTTAAGGGATGGTAGAAGTGGTTACGCAACCCCTTTCTAGGGTAGAGTCCCCAGACAGTGTCTCCATCGTCTGCCACCCACTTAGGTGAACAAGGATGAGATCCTAATTAGATTCTACATGCAAATAAGTTATACGTAGACATCCTAATAAGGTTACCAACCCAATGGTTCATAACTACGATGGAGAACCAATTCTTGTAAGATATTAAGGTCAATCATAATTAGATTTACATAAGTCACATGATACGTATGCTAAAGATTGCATAGTAGACAATAAACAATTAGAGATACATACAACTAAATACAACATGACATGGTAGTAATGAATAACCCACCCTTGAAGAGAGAGATATGGTACTTTTTCAATGTAGAAAGTGGGATTTGTTATTGGTCAATCTAGATCAATTGGGTCTACTACAACCTCATGAGATTGAGATTGTGTTAAGGCTATGATAAGGAACACACACCTGTCTGTGGTAGGATAGAGCATCTATGATCCCTTGGAAATGATTTTCAAGTAGTAATGGTAGGATATCATATTTTTGTTTTGAAGTTTCTTTATCCAAAGGGTATCAATGGTATTGCTCTCTTCATTGAAATTGAGGGTGCAGAAGATGCTTTGCATTGTTTGGGTATACCACTCAATTTCTATACCCAATGGATGCAAAGAAACCTTTTGAACCCCTTATTTGATTGAAGAGAAAGGACATTGATCCCCTTTTGATAAAGAGTCTTCAAGAAAGATAGATGGTATCCTATCGTTTCTACATGAAAAGCATTCCCAAGGGAGAAAGAGAAACCAATGATTAGTAGTCGACATTGAGAAGACCTAAGACAAAGTAACAATAATGAAAATAATGATTAAGTATGCCAACATAATTAATAAGTGGGAAAAATACATTGATCCAATAATAGAAAATATATTACAAATGCCAAGCTCATGGTCTCAATGAAATAAACAGTGTATAAACAATATATGGTAACTAACTACAACTATATTTCATAAGGCATTGAAAACTAGTTTCGTAAAGAGATGTAAACTATGTAAAATATTGGTAAGGGGTGGAAAGATCAAGAAAGAACTCAAAAGTACAAGACCTAAGGGCCAGACCTAATGCCTCGGGGGCTCATCATAGATGGCCTTGCCTATGTAACTCATAGAGACATCGTAGTTCATGTTTAACTTTAAAACCAGTCTTCTAAAGGATGGTAGAACTTTTAAACCCAACGGTTCGTAACTACGATGGAGAACCAATTCTTGTAAGATATGTCCAAAATATAAACAACAAAAAGTTCATGATTTTATCAAAATATGTCCGACGTATCTACATGAAATTCTAAAAAAAATTTAGTATCTACAATAGCCCTCTATTAATCACATTTATGGATATGGTCCCAACAAAGTAGTCCACAAACTACACAAAGAAGGCATCGCAGAAACATGATTTTTGCTTTCACCATTGAAGAAATCTCAGTGGCACTAGATGCCTCTCGAGCCTTGCACAAGTTGCACTCATTTCCTACATTAGGGATAGACATAAATGGGGTAGATTTAAATGTGGTTTCATCGACCCACTGAAAGTATTGAAATCCAATAATTCCTTGCAATACCAAATCTACATTAGTTCTTCCTAAAATGATTACTTGTCACATTACTTTTAAACATAAAATATAATTCCATATCTAGAACTTTTTTCCTATTTGGGAAACCCCAAAATTGATGCCTAGGATTACTTGTTGTGCATGATGTCTGCAACACACAAGGGCCAACACCACATTGACACATAGGCACATTGACCAAAGCCATTGACGCTATATCGATAAATATTGCACTATCATTCCAACATATCAATTTGTTTAGTTGATTATTTTGTTCATTCATACTAATTATAAATGCAATAAAAAGAAACATACTAATGTAGACAACATCTCAAATCAAATTGCAAATGAGAAGCTTGGACAAGGTGGTTTTGGAACCGTATACAAGGTGAACCTCTATTCCCTAAAAGACATAGTGTTTCCATGGATTACGAAATCTGTTTAAACAGACATAGAGAAGTCTTATTTTGTTTTCATCTTTCAGGGAAGAAAAAAAGATGGAAAGGAAATAGCAGTGAAAAAACTGTCTGTGAAGTCAATACAGGGTAATGAACAATTTTATAACATCACCCAAAGATCTAGTTTGCCTCACAATGTCCTTGATAGAGCCCAACTCCCTCCTCCATTCAAATGTAAGTTCAAGTTGCTTTTTCAATGGGTGGAAGGTGATGCTCAATTAGCTTAGTCAACTATACCATCTAAGTTCTTGCAAGTGGAAAAAAAAGTTACTTTTCCAATACCTCAAGGGAACATCTAATGTTCAGGTTTGAATGGTCTCTACAAGCCTATCGAACAATCACCAAGGTGGAAATACTATATAAAGGGGCAATTGTCACCAAAAATTGCAATTGAAGATTAATGAACACCCTAAACATGCTCATACAATTGAATTTAGATTTCCATACTATATGTTTCATT
>MU225815.1:1603051-1631017 GCA_018584345.1 Thuja plicata | reverse complement strand
CAATAAATAGAGATCTGAGAGGTATAGAGAATCGATAAGTGCATGAAAGAGTTTCAAATTTCAAAGGACAATAAGTATCCATCAAGGGTGTCCTTTCTTGCAAGTTACATAAATTCATTCAATGATATTTTTGTTTAAGAAATTTCATGTACATTATTTAGGATAGTGGCAATGTTTAGATCATATGTCAACATTAAGGCACTATTTTCAACATTTCAATGATTGTAAGGGAGAAGAGAGAAAAATATTCATTTACTGATAAATAACAGTCATATGTTTGAGGAAAAATGATTCTTAGGTTAGCTTACAGAGTGAGAAATGGTAGTGAAAATTCTATGCAGGATCAAAGACTATGTGTTAACGGTTAAAAACCTAGCCCAAAAAATCAAACATATAACCCTAGAAACAATCTTGTACAGAAATAGTAATAAATTCCATTTATTATAAATTCAATCTATGGTAATAACTTGAAATCTTTTCAAATTTCACCATATGAATTTGATTGAAAAAAACTTTTTCAAGCTATACATAAATAATCAAATCAATTTCAACAAATAGAAAATCTCTCAAAAACTATATGCAATGTAAAATAAGAATTACCTTTAGATTTTGGGAAATGAAGCTGGTTGTCGGTATGTTTTCTTATACACAGTTGTTATTCAAGTATGCCATGTCACTTTTGTTTTCTAAGAAACTATACGCTTTTTGTTAAGAATGACAATAAGATTTCAATGAAAATCCCCATTTTCTCACCTATTTCAGGAACATCCCCAAACTGATTATTGTGATTATTGTATTCATTTGTCCTTAGACCAATATAAGAAAATGGAAATTGAGGTCTTCAATAACAGGTGGGATGCACATATAGATTATCGGGAATGACAGAGTGTACTCAGTCTCCGGTCTCTGACTTCTATTATGAGAAAACACAGCAGTGCATGGAGGCAAGCTGGTTCATGCATGAAAATAGAAACATAAATAAAAACAAAGCCCTCAATTTTAAAATAGTTGGTAGATAAAACTGGATTACAAATCTAGCTAGGAAACCTTAACACTGAGAATGTAATGTCGTGTCCTCTAGAGTTTTTAAGGAAACATACTAGTATTTCTCATGAAGCCCTTCCAGTATTAGGATGATGCACAATGCTCATGAAGCCCTTCCAGTATTCAGACAATGCACAATGCTCATGAAGCCCTTCCTCCCACCCATGATCCAGCTAAGATAGAATGAAGTGAGTTTGATCACTTTTTTTTTTGTTTATATCCTGATTTGGTTAAAATTTTGACAATAAAATTAACTAAAGTTAGAATTTTGACCTTTTCGGGACATAAACAAAAAAAAAAAGTGAACATCACAAGCCAAAATGGCCTTTGGTAAAAAATGAGGCCCAAATGTATTAGTGTATTTTGTGATTGTACGTTCTTCATCATGCAGTTATTCTTGGCAATCTCTCAGTGTATCTGTTATACCTCTCCCTGATCAACATTATGAGGGGTATTTCATGTTGCTTCTATATGCTTCCTTGGTTCGATGGAGTGAGCTATGTTTTTAGTTTTTTTTCCCATATACTAGGTGGATGCAGTGGCTGGTACCTATGCATTTTAGTGAGATGGATCATTTACCATATAGACACTCTTCTTTCATTCCTATTTTGGAGGCTTCAGACTTGGTATTTTTTTCCAGCTGTAGGTTTGAGTTCTAATATTTTCCTTGTTTGCCATCCTTATTTGAGTAGTGTCATTTGAGGGCACTCATACAGATTACAATAGTTCTTTGATAGTGTTTGCAACTTCATGATTCAGATATCTTCTACATGTCCTTCCTTTGTTCCTATTTTCTGGGACATTCTCTAGTTTGGAGGATTCTTCAGTCCTTCACTAGGCTTCATCTCTTTTTGGAGTAGAGTTTTTCCCATGTGGTTTTATCTATTTCTCCACTTTACATAGATTTTCTATACTTGGGTACCTCATCAGGCCTTGTTGCCGGGACCCATTTCCTGCTTTCAGTAGTTGTTTCTAGGTTTTTGGCTTCTCCCTAAGTTTATCTTAAGGGGGGTGTTAGAGTTAAAAATGTATTTTCACTTATTAATTAAATTATTAATTCACCTTTCACTTATTAATTAAATCATTATTGATTTAATTATTAAGTCACTTTTTATCTCTATTTCACTGAAGCTAAACTTTAGGCATGCAATAATTAATTCTTTTATTAATTATTCATGCAACCTAGGTTTCTCCACCCTTCTTAGGGTTTTGATCTCTTTTATTAGGATTGATCACTTTGCAATTATTGATCTCTCTTAGGAATTCCCTCAATTCCTTCTCTGAATGATATTTCATATTTCTTAGAAATTCTGAGTAGTGTCTTCATTCTTTTCTTTGTGATAGGTTATTTTGCTGCACTTGATCTTGGCTTATGAATTTGATGAATTCTAACAGACGATACTACAAAGGACACTACATGCAGTGAAACACCTCATGGAGATGTGCATCCTAGGAGAGAGGAGGAGGGGTATGCAGAGCCATGGAATCCTACTATTACGATAAGAGTAAACAATTAACTTGTCACATTGTATTCAATTTCAAACGTTCATATTTTTAATAGAGTTTACTTATAATGATTGCCCACTTATGCTTTTTTATGTGTTCCATTTATGTTTAGTTGACGACAGAGGAGGATATGACACACATGGAGGGGTCCATGCTTTTGACCATTTCATTTAGCCTTGACACTTCCATGGTACATACATTTCAATGTACTCATTGATTTCCTTTTTATAATAGTATATACATGTGTTTTATAATTTTTATGATCATCTTATTACATACTGATGTAGGTTTCACCAGCTTCCAGTGGGGGGAAATGTGAGGGGGTTTAGGTGTTAGATGTTGACAAGGGAAAGGTAATTAAGTATTTTATATTGTTTATGCATATGTATACTTGTCACTTGTGCGTACTCATTTTTAATTTACATGGTTTATTTTATAGAGGGCGGTGTCTGATGATGTCATGAGACTGGTTCACCATGGTAGAGTCACAAGCATCTCAATTTGTAGTGATAGCCCAATGGTATATATATTTCTAAATTTTTTTGTTTGTATTTTACTATCAAGTATATATAATATGATCAAGTCATGATTTTATAAAGTATATGTTTGACTTTTGTAGGTCACCCCTAGTTTAAGGGAGGTACATTGCCAAGGCTTTGTATCATTGATGACCCAAATGACATTTTGTGAAGAAAGTTCAACAAAGGTAAGTTTTAATGTTAATTCAATTATTGTGTAAATATATTTTTCTACCAAGGATTTAAATTAAATAATATAACTCGTAGATCAATCTCAATTTTACAAACATATACAGGTCGGGATCGACAATGGTGGCATTGTCCATTCGCTACCAAGGACATATGTTAGGACTCCTGACCGCATGAGGAGACAAAAAGGTGAGGTACATGAGAGTTCAATTTTAAAATTTATTTATTTATTATTATTGACTATGATTTTGAATTTTTATTTTTGATTTGTAGAAACCATATAAATTAAGTAATATAACTTGGAGTTTCACTTTTGTGTGCGTGCAAGATCCATCAAAGTCAAGTAGTACTACAAAGAGGCTCCATTTTGATGATCTACTAGTAGAATAGGATGTCCTAGAAAAATTTGTAGTTGTTTCTTATTTTGAGATGCCATATGTGTTGGCCCAATGTTAAGATAATGGAAAGGATGTGTACTGAGAGGGGAGGGGTGAATCAGTACCCTTAAAAACATTTAGTCAATTCTTTGCATTCACTATTCTATATTAACTGACTGAGTAGATTTATTATTCAGAACATATAGTATCAATGTTGAAAGGTAAATGCATGTAAAATAAACATTACACGTACACACAATTAAGTACTCTTGACACTAGTATTTTGGTATCGTAGAAAACCCCTATTAGAAGGTAAAACCTACGGTGGGTATGAGACCTACAAAACTTCACTACTGTAGTAATAAAGATAGCATGTTAAAGCTTTTACAAAATGATCACTTCTGATGATCTTACCTTGTTAGGAGAAACAAAAATATCGACTAGATCTACCCCATGTGAGGATTTAGCAACACAATCTATGTGTGCACTTAGTTAAGAGATTTACAATAAGTTGGTTAAGTCTACTTTTTAAAGAGAATTAGGTGTCTATTACAATTGTTAGAGAGTAATAGAAATTTGATCTAAAACATATACAATCTCAAAATTGTTGATACAGATCCATTAAGTTCATACAAAATATATCACCTCAATGTGAATGATAATACCTTCTGCTCTGTTCTACTCGGTAGCCTTGCCTTAGTTCTGTAAACTGATTTATGCAATGTGGTCTCTTTCCTTGAATCCCTTGTCTGATCTCTGATGTCTGTAGTATGGAAGCTACTTGATCATTTCTTGATCAACATATATAACAATAATTTGACATCTATACATTTATATATCGAATGATATGACCTAATTAGGGTTCAACAATTACATCCTTACCCTAAGATTAACAGTGTACAAATTTACCTTGATCATCTACATGTAGGAGACATATTCAATTAATGCTATAAATCTGTAATTATTTTCCTCCTCAATCGTGTAAACCATTATCTAGGTTGGATCAAAAGTTGTTACATAGAATAATGTGCCATAACAAACTTTTATGTGGACTCTGTTCCACTTAGTTAATGTTGTTCCTCGGTGCTTAGTGTATACTGTGTATCTCGATTATAATGGTGTTCGGTTATGCTTGTGTATCTTGGTGTTGTTTGTTTCTTGGTATAGTTTGTTTACTCAGGTATCACTGTACTCGGTTAACTCTGGGTGTGATCAGTGCTCTCAGTTAACTCTGCACTTCGGTGATATATATTGACTGTCTTGTGTTGACTCTGTCACCGACTATCTATTATGTCTGCTTGATAACTAATGAAAAATTCAATGTGCAATTGGAGTAACATTATCCCCCTTTGGCATTAGTATCAAAAACTTAGTACTGTACATAATATTATACATGATGACTCCCCCTTTGTACATGCTCCCCCTATGTATATAATTGGTATATGTATACGATCCTGATTGTAGTATCCCCCTTTTACTATACATATATACATATATGTCCCCCTTTTTTGAAATAATGATAGAAGGTGTATAACTTACAGTTTGTCAAAAATATTGGGATGGGCATTCTTGAGAGTTTCCAATAACTTCTCCCATTCCTCCTTTAATTTCTCTAGGGTGAGTAGCTCTAATTGTAGCTGGGCATGTATATCATATATGCTCTCTTTCATTAATAAATCTGGGGTGGCAATGAGATTCTTTTCCAAAGTCACATGTTTTGTATCATTTCTAAATGCGGTAGCAACATTGCCTGGAGCTTGGTTACTCACTTTCTGATATGTTCCCTTTCTTTCTTCAAGTCCTGTCTCAACCGTCGGTTCTAAAGTATCTTTTTATAATGCATCTGTAATGCATGTTTCTTAGTTGATAGACTCTATGCACTATCCTTTAGATCTTGGTCTATTTTCTTTAACTTTTCACTAATCTCGGTAGTGAAGTGATCTAGTATGTATAATTGTTGTAGAATAGTAATGGATTCAGATATAATAGTTTCTAAACCACTTACAAATTCTAGCAGAGTTACCTTATGCACAACCACTGGTTAGCTGATCTTCTTAGTAACTTGATATTAGATCTTCTTCTCAGCTTGCTCTTCAAATCTCTACTCGGCATCAATGTGAGGCTTGTCAATTTCCTCGGTGAGTGTTTCAAGTTGTTCCAGTATGGGGGTTTTTTCATCAATATTTATATCTGGTACATCTTGCATTAAGATCTCCTTTTCTTTCTCTAGTATTTGTGCACCCTTTGCTTCTATTCTTAGCTTGTCCTATGTAGTTTTTCTAGTGCAAATTTCACCATATTTCTTGTGTGTTTTCGGATCAAGTGTCATAGGATCTGATTTAGGAATCTCTATGATTTCATCTAAGGTAAGTGGGTCCTTGGTTCTTTTCTTCTTCTTCTTTTTCTTACCTTGACTGCTCAATGTAGGTGGCAGTGCGAAAGTTAACTGAGCCTTTTACTCAGTTTTTGACTTTGATAGATTAGTGCTTGGTTTGACACACTGTTTAGGTGCCTCAACAATAGACCTTGTGTCAGTAGTAGATGTATCTACTATCTTGTCAAGAGTCTTTGTGGTACCGTCACCTTTTTCTTCTGCAGCATTAGTGGTATCTTTTTTTGCATCACCTTGGTTTGTTTCACCACTATGCTTGGTCTCTTTACCGTGTTCTTCACCCTTATCTTCATTTGTATTTGTTGCCTGCTTGGGTGGATTTTTCTATGCTTCGATCTCAATTTCAATTACTTTAACCAAAATAGGTAACTGGCCTGGTGTAGTAGATCGGGTGACTTGTATCTTTCTCATCAACAGTCTAGGTTGCTCTGATAGATTCATCTTCCTTGGCCTTATCATCCAAATATTATTTGGTTACATCAGTTATTATGATATCTGGGTGACTTAAATTAGTCAGGAGTTTAGGAATACCATCTAACACATTCTCAATTGTTGCATCATCAAATTTCATGGGTTATGTACCTGGTCGAGTAGATGTAACATCAGTTACTTCTTTGGTATCCTGGATGTCCTTACGTGGATTCAACAATTCATTCCAAATTTTGGTTCTCTCAATATCCACTTCCTTCATATTACATTGTAGGATATTCAATTTTCTTTATTTCTTCAAAAATTTCTTGGCATATTGTCTCGTGATATCCTGTATTTCCTTAACTGTGCACTCAGGTTTGATAAGTGTGAGAGCAACTTCTCTCATCTGTTTCTCAGTTTGGAGTGCATATGACCATCTTGATGATATTTTATCATATAGTTCTGATGGTATACAAGTAGCTAATTCAAATGGAACTTGTTTAAGGTTAATCATCATACCTATAATTTCTTCTTCAAGTTTATCCTTATTCTCGGTAGACAAATCACAATATACTTCTATCTTCGGATGTGCCAATTGTTTGGTTGTCTTGACTGTCTCTACAATCCCATCAAGAATTTGTGACAGTGTGTTGTGAACAACCTTGAATTGTTTTGGATTCTAGTCAGAATCATCCTTGTCATCTTTGTTATGCACATATCTCATCTTTTGTCTTGGTGTAGTAGTAGTACCCTTCTGCTTCCTTGTTTGGTATGTGAAATTCAATGAGGGCCTTATAATTTTTGCTACACCTTTCTTCAAAGGTGGTGAATCACTAGTCACCAATTTTGATCTTGTTTGTGGTGGAGATACAGTCTATGTACTTTTTCCCTTTTTTTCCTTGGATGCCTCAACTGGTGTGTCATTAGAGTTGGTGGCATTAGTGTCATGATTTGGTTCTGCTTCTTGACCAATTGAGGTCTGCTGCTCAGTTTCCTCTTCAGATTTATCCAATTCTTCTTTTGTTATAAAAAATTTTCTCTTCAAATTTTTGACAATTTTAGTCTTTTTCTAACCCAACGGTTGTACTTGTAACTCAATTTGTATTCGGGTCTTTGCCTCATCATAAGTGCCAAATCTCATGGCCGCTTTTTCAACAGGATCCTTTAACAATTTCTCAATATCCTCTATAGCAACATCAATATTTAATTCATACTCCATTGGAGGTAGCCATGTTGTCCTCGGATCAACTTCTTTGATTAATGTTGTATCTGTATCTACTATAAAACAAATATTGTCTTTGTATTTTTCTACAAGTTGTACTGGAATCCATGATCTCTTTTCCATTCTTGCTTTCAATTTTGCAAAGTATTCATTCATTATAGGTTCAAATCTCTGACCTAGACTTGCAATCATTTCATCAATTTGAATTGTAACCAGTTTGTTTGTCTTCCACTTAACTTTACCAATTGATGGAAATAATTTTTTCATGTAGAAGAATATGCAACGTAGTAATGAACCAAATTTACATGTATTTGTCTTTGTTGTCCTGATGGTTCTCATATTCTCCTCTAATTTCTTCTGCAACAACTCAGAAAGATCAAGTTGTAGAGCTTTCTTGACTATCTTGTAAGTTATATCAACAGCTCCACATGCTATATTGTTAGTCCTGCTAGATTGAAGTATCTTATACCCAATGGCATAAGCAGAAAATCTTAGTTTAGGATCATTGATGCAGTTGACCTTCAAGCCTCTACCGACCCACTTGGCTAATGTTAGATTTTCCAACTTGGTTCTTGGTAGGTGTCTTATAGATTTGGATTTTTCACATATGGGATACCCTGTTACTACATGAATGCCATCCCTGGTTATCTTTTTAGGTTCATCCAGCCATAACTTTTCTTCATGTACCCTGCTAAGTACAATGCAGATCCATTCATTTTGAAAGACCTTTGGTAAATCTAGGGCATGAGTTAACCCTTTAACCTCTAAGTGTTTAAGGTCTTTAGTTTTCCATCTATGCACAATGATTGGTAAGTTGTCATAAGCTCAAAATATCCAATTTCTCCAATCTTGCAATGTATATACGCATGCACATCTTGCACTAGAAAAGCCCTAGGTAGGATAGACGAGAATGAACCTTGATTATCTAGTTGTGCTACAACTTGTGGATGGATCTTGTAGTTAGGTTCCATGCAGGTGGAGTTCTTCACCAGAACAACCTTCTTTTCCTTGTCCATTTTAGCTTTTGTTGTTCGTGATGAAGATGCCATGATTCTGTGATATTAGGGCTTCCGTAAAATGTGCTTGAATAACTCGGTAAGGGAAGAATGCTCAATAACTAACCTTTGTATGCTTGGAAATCTGCTAAAATATCTGTAGAATTCTCTTAAATATATTTCTGCAACTCAGCTCTTTGTTCTTTCTTCGTGATCCCGTTATGAACAAATGAGCTCACATCGACCAAATTTATTGTAAATAAGTTAGGGCAGTGTAGTAAATGCACTTCATCAACCACTTGGTGAACAAACATCTTCTTGGTTAAGACTATCAATGCTTCAGCTTGATGAGTATACCATATACTGGGTTACCATAACAACTCGATAAAATCTTCACATTTTCACCGACTAATAGTTCTAACTTGGTACATATTAACCGACTTGACTAGATCATAGTAATCAAATATGTAATACCACAGTGCATCTTTATTCATGCTAATTTGGCATATGTGCAATAAATATAGAAACTGATGTAAGATATAGCATTGCAAAACATAGTTTCATACTTGCTTGTATTTCTCAGTTGGAGACGGTGGAGCCACCTAACCCATTGGATGAGGTGTCACCAAATGTTGTGCTTGGTCCTATAATATCATTTGATGCTATTCTCCACATTTGTTTCCTGATCCTCATAATTGTATCAATTATATTTCCATTCCTATAAGTGTTTATTCAGTCTGCACAATCTCTGCTTAACTGAATTACTTACTGACACTCAGAACATTCAATTCCAGAGCTTGACCAATTCCCCGATTTGATTCGCCATAGTCTCATACAATTTTATTCTATATGTCCATATTTACCACATGATTCAAAAATTCTCTGTGTTGTAATCCCATACATAATAATTTCCTTGTCTTCTTGGTTGATTTACCATTTCTTTTCCTTCAGGCTTCCAGATTTGCTTTGTGTTATTTCTACATGCTTGAGTTGTATGACCATTCATGTTGTAATTTTGACAATATTTATCCATGTATGGTTTATTCAGTGTTTTTTTCAACTTGGATCTACACTCATGTGCTTGATGTCCATGCTTGTTATAGTTATAGAAAATACCATTGAATTTAGGAGGGTTTCTAGGAATACCTTTTTCTTTGCTCCTGCAAACATTTGATGTGTGGCCTAGTTTTCAACAGTGATTGAAAGAGGGCTTGTTTGGCCTAGGATTTGAGTATACATTCCTTTTATCAGCTTGATTTGATGATTCTCCTTGCTCGGTATACCCTAATCCGGTATTGTTATTTAGTCTTCTTTGATGGTTCAGAAATTCATCCATTCTCTTAGTGATTTTTTTATCTATCTCTTAATCACTTCATAATGTTGTTGTAAAATCTTCACTTCATTTCTCAGTTTCTCATTTTCTTCTTTTAATACACCAATATCATCTATTCATTTTTCAAGTTCAGTATTCACTCAGTTTTCCTCATGATTCATAGCAACCACTTGATTGGTGATCTCAAAGTAATGTTCACTAAGTCTAGATATCTCAGGTTCTTTCTCTTGTAGCTTTTCAGTCATCTATCTTCTATCATCAACAACCATGTTTCTATCTGGTTCAGCTTTCTTTGCATCATTCAAGACTTCAACCATCCTAACCATTTGCATATCTTGTGTGATCTGCAGTGATTTCACTTGATCAGTAAGTTGCCGATTGCTTTCAGATAGCTTTTATATGATTCCTTCAAATGCATCAGATCTATGCTACCAAATTCAGATCAAGATGTATCAAATAGGTCATGAATATTTTCTTCATGATAATAAATCTCACGATAGTGAAGTTCCATGTCCTTCCTCCTAATCATCATCTCCCTGAGTTTCTCTTTGGCTTCATTGAACTATTCGACATAGATCTGTAGCTGTAACTTCTGATTCTCAATAGTTTTTAAAAGTGTATACCTATCCATTGTAAGATATTTTCTCCTTAGCTATTAAACCTTCAAAATAAGAGAATAAGCTTTGATACCAATTCTTGGCCCAATGTAAAGATAATGGAAAGGATGTGTACTGAGAGGGGAGGGGTGAATCAGTACCCTTAAAAACTTTTAGTCAATTCTTTGCATTCACTGTTCTGTATTAACTGACTGAGTAGATTTCTTAATCCAAACATATAGTATGAATGCTGAAAGGTAAATGCATGTAAAATAAACATTACACATACACACAATTAAGTACTCTTGACACTAGTATTTTGGTATCGCAGAAAAACCCTATTAGAAGGTAAAAATTATGGTGGGGATGAGACCCACAAAACTTCACTACTGTAGTAATAAAGATAGTCTGTTAAAGGTTTTACAAAATGATCACTTCTGATGATCTTACCCTTTTAGGAGTAACAAAAAGATCAACTAGATCTACCCTATGTGAGGATTTAGCAACACAATCTATGTGTGCACTCGGTTAAGAGATTTACAAGAAGATGGTTAAGTCTACTCTGTTAAGAGATTTAGGTGTTTATTACAATTGTTAGAGAGTAACAAAAAGTTGATCTGAAACATATACAATCTCAAAATTGTTGATACAGATCCATTAAGTTCATACAAAACATATCAACTCAATGTGAATGATAATACCTTATGCTCTGTTCTGCTCGGTAGCCTTGCCTTAGTTCTGTAAACTGATTTCTGCAATGTGGTCTCTTTCCTTGAATCCCTTGTCTGATCTCTGATGTCTATAGTATGGAAGCTACTTGATCATTTCTTGATCAACATATATAACAATAATTTAACATCTATACATTTATATATCGAATGATGTGACCTAATTAGGGTTCAACAATTACATCCTTACCCTAAGATTAATAGTGTACAAATTTTACCTTGATCATCTACATATAGGAGACATATTCAATTAATGCTATAAATCTGTAATTAATTTCCTCCTCTATCGTGTAAACCGTTATCTAGGTCAGATCAAAAGTTGTTACATAGAATAATGTGCCATAACAAACTTTTATGTGGACTCTGTTCCACTCAGTTAATGTTGTTCCTCGATGCTTGGTGTATACTATGTATCTTGGTTGTACTGGTGTTCGGTTATGCTTGTGTATCTTGGTGTTGTTTGTTTTTTGGTATAGTTTGTTTATTCGGGTATCACTATACTCGGTTAACTTTGGGTGTGATCAGTGCTCTTAGTTAACTCTGCACTTTGGTGATATATACCATCTGTCTTGTGTTGACTCTGTCACTGACTATCTATTATGTCTGCTTGATAACTAACGACAACTTCAATGTGCAATTGGAGTAACAATATGGAACATTTTGAGATGGTGTATGGCACATTGTATCTAGATATGTTGATTTCATGAAGATTTTGAGATGACATGTGCAACATTTTGTATAAAACAATTTCATATATATATATATATATATATATATATGTTCATTTCTGGTTATTTTATCTTTTTCATGTGTTCTATGTATGTATCATTTCCATATTATATCTTTGTCATGTGTTGTACATGTATGTATTATTTCCATATATTTTAATATTATATGTTTTTCTTGCGTTGTATGTATGCATTCTTTCCATACTACAACTTTGTCATGTGTTGTATGTATGTTCTTTTTCATATTATATATTTTTCATGTGTTGTCATGTGTAATAGACCTAATCTTTTCCAAAATAATCACGCTCAAAATATTTTGTCCAACCAAAGTAATAGGATAATAGGTGTAATAAACCGTAATTGGGTTAATCGAATCCAATTTTTCATGCCCTGATAATGGAGAGGAATTTGGTTTGACATCTATTAAGGTCTTTAAGAGGTCTATGATTGCAAAGATAAAGCAAATGACCCTAGGAACCCCCAAATGCATCCTAGGCTCCAATTGCATAAAATGAATGAAAAGACCTACCCACTACCTCTAGAACCTTGAATAAACTTCCAAAATCATTCCACACTTTCTCCAATTGGTTGCGATCCCCTATAATGGATCTAACACCCCAATCCGCTCTTAAGCCTAAATAGGACTAGTAGACCTAGTAGCCCTATTTTCCCTAATTTTTGGACCTTTTTCCCAAACTTCCCAAAACACTCCAAAATGTAATGGTAGATTAAAGTACCCTTTTTTACCCCCCTTAACATATATTAAATGTAGGTGTGGTTGTTTTGGATCATCAACCCCAAATACTACTACTCCAACCTTCCTTCTTAGGCCTATTTGACCCACTTTACAAAGCAAGTATATAAAGTACTTACTCCCAGACTCTTCTCTTTTCAAAATTCTTTAGATATGTCTCAAATGTAAAGATTATGGAATTTTTTTTCCAACAACCCTCTGAAAACAACCAAACTACAAGACCCTCACCAATTCAAGCCTACAACTAGGGATTTCTCAAATCCAAGCCAAAACTCACCTCTAGACCAAACTCTTGGATCCTACACCATGTAATTTACATGAAAAAACAACTTCCAACATTAAAAAAAACCCTTATGAAGTCCAATCCTTGGCTTCTATAGTCATGGCTTACTTTCTATGCACCCACAAACTTGCAACTTCATCTCAGTTGGTGATCACCCTGCAAATTCCAATTGCTCCTACATACTTAACGTTAATAACATATTTTACAACCCCTAGATCCATCCCCATGCCATAGATACCACATAAAGTGGATGGATCACTTATTGCATTCCTCCAATCAAAAGGAAAGACAACACTATCACGTGATAGTCACCTAATTGGATCTAAAACTATTAACAAATGAAATAAAAAATATTCAATATGAAATTATTGGTTAATAAAATGATTCTATAGGGATACAATTCAAATATCACTGAAGAAAACACAAGGAAATGCAAGAAATTTATGTTTTATTGCTTTAAGTCTGTCACAATCCGTACAAATTTTGTATCTTTCTGTATTGTCCCTCAATCCTCATGCCTTGGTCAGGCTATGTAGGATGTATTACAGCTTCCCAAACCAATTATAATCAGTTGGTAATCATTAAAATTCCAAAACAAACATAAAACATGCTTCCCCTCCTTATTGTAACTAGTCATTTTAATTTGAAAATTCAAATTTAAAACTCCTTATTTTAATGAAGAAACTAACTTCTAAACTCTACTAATGATATCTTAAGCATCAAAATGACTTTTCTTAAAGTCCTAAATTCCTTTGAGGATCATATGATGTTCTTCCATCTCCCAAGGTTCTTGGAGGCTCCATGTGATCATGCATGTGCTTGTCTAGGTGCTCCTGCACCACCTAACTCGACTTCCTTATAGGGTAACTGGTCCAGGAGGACCCATGGTACAGATACATTTGAAGGTCAAAGATCAAAATGGGAACAATTGTGATGGATTTTTTTAGTAAGGTCACTTATGATGCATTTAATTCATTTTGAGTCCATTCGATCAAAGATGTAAGTCCATTTGTAAAAGATGTCATATTTGTCAATTCATGACTTACATTGGTCAAATGGTCAAAATGATGTAAAAGCACCCATGAAGGGGTAACAAGGTTGTAAAGGTTCATTTATATTCCACTGTGATGTGTTAAAAATTTCCATAATAAGTTTTTATGAGTTTGAGTACAAGATCAAAATTTTGTCAAAGATGTCAAGTGCAACATTATATAAAAGTTCCAAAATTAATGTAACAAGTAGGTGTTCGGTCCTAAAAGGTAGTTAGGTAGTTACAAGAAAGAAAACATTATAAATGCCACATGATGGTTGAATCTAAGAGGATAGGAAGGTTGGGGGAGATTTCATGATGTTAAACCTCATACACCTATGACTATCATGAGGTTACTGCAGTTAGGTGACAGTCATAGAAGTTTAGAGATCTTGTTTTGCCTCTACTGAGTTGTTCATATGATGAATGGATGGATGGATGAATCATTTGGATCCTATGAGTTGATTGGTGTTCTAGGTTGGTCTAGATTAGTAACCACAACTAGGATAATAGGCATAATAGACCTTGGGGACACTTCAGTATGGGGTGGTCACTGATGTTCTTTGCATCTACGTGGATGGAATGGGGTTGTAACCGGGGTTAACTTGGATAATTGGAGCTAATAGAACAAACAGTTTAGTCTTAGGAAGAATGGTTTTAAAGATGCACCATTGAGAAACTTTCAACTAAGAAACAATGCAATGTTGTGGTCCTAAGTGGTCTAATGACCCCTTACGACCCATTATGACCAATAAAGACACATTAAAACCATATGGTGTGCCTTAAGGGGTCATAATGTCTTCTAAGGGGTCCTATGACCCCTCAGGGAACACTTTATGGTTCTAATGTGTTGAAAGGGGTCATAATGGGTTTTAAGTGGTCGTAAGGCATATTAGGACTAGACTTACAACCATATGTGATCCATTAAGACAAACTATAACAATAAAGTGTGTCTTAAGGGGTCATAGGATCCCTTAGACACACATTACAACCCCTTAGGGCACACTTTATGGCTCTAATGTGTTGAAGGGTTCATAATAGATCATAAGAGGTCCTAAGGGGTATTAGGACCCTTTACAACCCATTATGACACATTAAGCATTAGAACCATAAATTGTGTCTTATGGGGCTGTAATGTGATCTAAGGGATCATACGACTCCGTAGGACACACTTTATGGTTATAATGTGTCGAAAGAGGTCATAATGGGGTGTAATGGGTCATAGGACCTATAATTTGTCTAAAAACCCATTACAACCCATTATGACCCCTTTCGACACATTAGAACCATAAAGTGTGCCCTAAGGGGTCGTAATGTGTTCTAAGGGGTCCTACAACCCCTTAGGATACACTTTATAGTTGTAATGTGTCTAAAGGGGTCATAATGGGTCGTAAGGGACCCTTATGGGTTGTAAGTGGCCTAAGGACCCCTTACGACCCATTATGACCTATAAAGACACATTAGAACTATAATGTGTGCCTTAAGGGGTCATAATGTGTTTTAAGGGGTCCTATGACCCCTCAAAGCACATGTTATGGTTCTAATGTGTCGAAAGGGGTAATAATGGGATGTAAGAGATCCTAATTGATCCTACGTGGTCTAAGGACCCCTAATGACCCATTATGACCAATAAAGACACATAAGAACTATATGGTGTGTCTTAAGGGGTCGTAATAAGTTCTAAGGGGTCCTACGACCCCCCAGGACACGCTTTATGGTTCTAATGTGTTGAAATGGGTCGTAATGGGTCATAAGGCATATTAGGATCCCTTAAAATTAATTCTTACCCATTAAGACATATTAGAACTATAAACTGTGTCCTAAGGGGTTGTAGGACCGCTTACAACACATTACGACCCCTTATGGCACACTTTATTGTTCTAATGTGTGAAAAAATGTTATAATGTGTCGTAAGGGGTATTAAGATCCCTTACCACCCATTATGACCAATTAAGACATAATAGAGCCATAAAGTGTTTCCTAAGGGGTCGTAGGATCCCTTATAACACATTATGACCCTTTAGGGCACACTTTATGGTTCTAATGTGTCTAAAGGGGTCATAATGGCTTGTAAGTGGACCTAAGGCATATTAAGACTGATATTACAACCAATTTTGATCCGTTAGGACACATTAGAATAATAAAGTGTGTCTTAATGGGTCATAGGACCCCTTAAAACACATTATGACCCCTTAGGGCACACTTTATGGTTAAAATGTGTCAAAAGGGTTCATAATAGGTCATAAGTGATCGTAAGGGGTATTAGGACCCTTTACAACCCATTATGACACATTAAGCCACATTAAAACTATAAAGTGTGTTTTATGGGGTCGTAATGTGATTTAAGGGGTCATACGACCCCTTAGGACACACTTTATGGTTATAATTTGTTGAAAGAGGTCATAATGGTGCGTAATGGGTCATTGAACCTATAAGTGGGCTAAGAACCCCTTACAATACATTATGACCCATTAAGATACATTAGAACCATAAGGTTTGTCTTAAGTCATCATAATGTGTTCTAAGGTATCCTACGACCCCTTAGGATACACTTTATAGTTCTAATGTGTTGAAAGTGGTCATAATGGGCCGTAAGGGACCCTAATGGGTCCTAAGTAATCTAAGGATCCGTTATGACCCATTATGACCTATAAAGAAACATTAGAATCATAATGTGTGTCTTAAGGGGTCATAATGTGTTTTAAGGGGTCCTATGACCCCTTAGGGAAGACTTCATGGTTCTAATGTGTCAAAATGGAACATAACAGGTTGTAAGAGGTCCTAATTGGTCCTAATTGGTCTAATGATACCTTACAACCTATTATAAAAAATTAAGACACATTAGAACCATATGGTGTGTCTTAAGGTGTCATAATGTATTCTAAGGGGTCCTACGACCCCTTAGGGAACACTTTATGGTTATAATGTGTTAAAAGGAGTCATAATGGATTGTAAGGGGTCCTAAGGCATATTAGGACTAGTATTACAACCAATTTTGATCCATTAAGACATATTAGAACCATAAAGTGTCTTAAGGGGTCATAGGACCCCTTATAACACATTACGACACCTTAGGGCACACTTTATGGTTCTAATGTGTTGAAAGGGGTCATAATGGGTTGTAAGGGGTCCTAAGGCATATTAAGACCCCTTAAAACTAATTATGACACATTAAGACACATTAGAACCATAAAGTGTGTTCTAAGGGGTCATAGGACCCCTTAGAACATATTGTGACCCTTTAGGACACACTTTATGGTTCTAATGTTTCTAAAGGAGTCATAGTGGGTTGTAAGTTGTTGTAAGGAATATTAGGACTGAGCTTACAACCAATTTTGATCCATTAAGATACATTAGAACCACAAAGTGTGTCTTAAGGGGTCATAGGACCCCTTAGAATAAATTACGACTCCTTAGGGCACACTTTAATGTTATAATGTATTGAAAGGGTTCATAATATGTTGTAAGGGGTCCTAACAGGTATTAGTATGCTTTAAAACCCATTATGATACATTAAGCCACATAGAACCATAAAGTGTGTCTTATGGGGTCGTAATGTGATCTAAGGGGTCATACGAACCCTTAGGACACACTTTATGATTATAATGTGTCGAAAGAGGTCATAATGGGGTGTAATGGGTCATAGGACCTGTAAGTGGTCTAAGAACCCCTTACAACCCATTATGACCCCTTTTGATACATTATAACCATAAAGTGTGCCCTAACAAGTCATAATATGTTCTGAGGGGTCCTACGACCACTTAGGATACACTTTATAGTTCTAATATGTCAAAAGGGGTCATAATGGGTCATAAGGGACCCTAATGGATTCTAAGTGGTCTAAGGACCCCTTATGGCCCATTATAACCTATAAATATACATTATAACCATAAGGTGTGTCTTAAGGGGTTATAATGTGTTCTAAGGGGTTCTATGACCCCTCAGGGCACACTTTATGGTTCTAATGTGTTGAAAGGGGTGATAATGGGTTGGAAGAGTTCCTAATTGGTCCTAAGTGGTCTAAGGACCCCTTATGACCAATTATGACCAATAAAGACACATTAGAACCACATGGTTTGTCCTAAGGGGTCGTAATGTGTTATAAGGGGTCCTATGATCTCTTGGGACACACTTTATGGTTCTAATATGTTTAAAGGGGTCATAATGGGTCTTAATGGGTCCTAAGGCATATTAGGATCCCTTACAATGAATTATTATCCATTAAGACACATTATAACCATAAAAGTGTGTCCTAAGGGGTCATAGGACCCCTTAGAACACCTTACAACCCCTTAGGGCACAATTTATTTTTCTAATGTGTCGAAAGTGGTCATAACAGGTCATATGGAATCCTAAGTAGTATTAGGACCCGTTACCACCCATTATGACCAATTACAACACATTAGAAGCATAAAGTGTATTCTAAGGGGTCATATTACCCCTTAGAACACATTATTACCCCTTAGAACACATTATGGTTCTAATGAGTCTAAATGGGTCATAATGGGTCCTAAGTGGTCCTAAGGCATATTAGGACCAAGATTACAATCAATTGTGATCTGTTAAGACACATTAGAACCATAAAGTGTGTCTTAAGGGGTCATATGACCCCTTAGAACACATTACAACCCCTTAGGGCACACTTTATGGTTCTAATGTGTTGAAAGGGTTCATAATAAGTCATAAGTGGTCCTATGGGGTATTAAGATCCTTTAAAACCCATTATGACACATTAAGCCACATTAAAATCATAAAGTGTTTCTTATGGTGTCATAAAGTGATTTAAGGGGTCATACAACCCCTTAGGACACACTTTATGGTTATAATGTGTCGAAAGAGGCCATAATGGGGTGTAATGTTGTTGGAATAACTAATGGAAAGTTGGGACTAAGAGCGAAGGGGTGAATCAGTACCACTAAAAAAATTTAACCATAATTACTATACAAACCATATACTATTGCATGTTGATTACCGAGTTCATAAATTTGAAATAAAATTAATGTAATGCTTATAAAACCATAACATAAAAATATTAAACAAATGAATTCATAACACCATGATTTTGGTAATTCAGAAATCCTTGGTTAGAGGATAAAAACTACAGTGGGGATGACAGCCACAACCTTCACTAACTGCAGTATAAAGGGTGCTTAGTTAGAGTTACAAAGTTTTTCTATTTCTAATAGCTCACCTGGTTAAGATTATCTATAAGACTTGTTAGGTCTACCTAGTTAAAGGAATTTTACAAACTCTACACTTAGAGATGCACCTTGTCAAAGCATTTACAAATATAAGATTGGTTAAGATCTACCCAGTATTGGGATTTAAAGCTCTCAATACAATAGTATCAATAACTTAACAATGTCTTTAAAAATTCATCAAATGTAAATGTTGTTCAGAATCCATGTGTTCTTGATATGTGTTACCTCAATTCCCAAATTGTAACACTATTATGTTATGCTCTGCTGTAGCTGAATTTTTGCTCAGTTCTCTCTACTCTGCTCTCTGTTCTTTAATAACTCCTTTAACAAAAATAAAAATAACAAATCACTGTCCTTCTTTTCTGTATATCCTCTTGTGTCTCTTACACATACAAAATTAATCCAATATATAGATGAGTTTTGCCTCTTAATCTGCGTTAGGTACATTGTAAATTTCTCTTGACTGTTACATCTTCTTTCCATCTCGATGACCATGCCACTTTTACCTCGGTGCTTGTTGTTTTTGTTGGAAATGACAAAATTTTATTTTTCCATTTAATTTCTTCCTTATATCTTCACTCTGATTTATTTGAATCCTTGATCACATAACAAAGTGTTATAAATACTTGTATACGTGTAATTAATGCCTAACAATCATTGACTGTGATCTGTTCCTATTTTTGATTAACTGTATAACCTGGTTAAATAATTCCACAATACTCGATTAAATATTCTTCATCACTCAATGTAATATCAACTTGATATACTACATGCGCTTGGTGTAGTGTGTCACTCAGTAACTGTATGTGGTTGTTGCTCTGTCAACTTTTTTCTTTACTGACTAGCTTAGTGTGTATTACCGACTTGTCTTATCCTTGTCTTTCTCCATTTACCAATTGACTCTCCTTGACTCTATGACTTTGTCTAAACTAATGACAAAAAAATATATTGAAGAGATAACAATCTCCCCCTTTGGAATTAGTTGGCCATTTTTGACAAAAACTTCAAATTCATCAAAATTAGTAACCCCCCCTCAGATTTTACTCTCTATACATATCTTTTTTCATTTTCCACATATATACTTTTTGTTTTGTTTTTCCATCTCTCTCTCTCTCTCTCTCTCTCTCTCTCTCTCTCTCTCTCTCTCTCTCTCTCTNTTTTTTTTTTTTCTCTCTCTCTCTCTCTCTCTCTCTCTCTCTCTCTCTCTCTCTCTCTCTCTCTCTCTCTCTCTCTCTCTCTCTCTCTCTCTCTCTCTCTCTCTCTCTCTCTCTCTCTTTCTCTCTCTCCTGAATAAGTAAGATATCTATTCTCCTTTATCTCCCTTTATCTGACTAAGATATTTATCCCCTTTTATGACAAAAAGTGCCAAAAAGTAAAACTTATTAGCCAAAAATATGTTTATACCTCTATTGTATGCTTGAAAGTATAGTCTCCCATGTATCTCAAATATTTTGAAGTATAACAATGTATTCTATAATATCTATAGATAAGCCAACTATGGTATCTAGTGAACTAATATCTAGAAAACTTTATATTTCTTTGGATTTCTTCAAGTGTATCTGCATTGATTGGACATGGGGAATTAATAGTGCTTGCAATTCAAGAAATTCTAATCTAAGCTTATCCTCCTCCTGTCTCAATGAAATTTTAACTCCCATGAGTTCTTATATCTTTGAGTAGTAAGTATGGAATGCTTTGGGATTGGTAGATAGTTGATAAAGTTGCACATTTATCTCTTTCTCAATATATGCTTCCTTCTTCTTGATTTCAATAGTTAAATACAAAAGAATACAGAACTTGTGAAACAATGAAATGATGGATGTCAGTTGTGTTTTAACTTCAGAACATAAATTAGAAAGATTTACCTTCTCTATGTAAATATATTTCAGTAAATCTTCCATCAATATATTCTCCATTCTCTCCTTATGAATTTTCAACATATATTCTGTCATATCCTTTTTTGGTTCTTTGATTTGTTTGGATAAATCACCAACTTGGTCTAGTAGGGGTTCATATTCATCAATAGTTTCTTCAGGAGCAATGTTTTGGAATATGTCCTTCACATGCTCAAGTATATTTACCTTTTTCTTCTTTGCAATTAACTTCTTCTATTCAGCCTTTTGAGCTACAATCTCATCATATATAGCTAATTATTTAGGCTTCATCGCATTAGGGTATCTTTTTTGTATTATGATTGCCTTGCTCAAATAAATAATTTGCTTCATCTTTTTTCTCTTCTTCTCAATCAATCTACTCTCTATAGTAGAGCGTTTGGAACATGATGCCTTAGTTGCATCAGGTGACTCGGTATGGGTATCAGATATGATCTCTTCTACTTTTACTTCTTCTTTCTGTTCACCTTTCTATTTCTCTTCATTCTTTTCCTTAAGATTTGATTCATGTTGCATTTCACTTTTAGTATCTATTGTCTTTTGTACATTCGGATCCGTTGTTGTGTTAGTATCTTGCTTCTGACCATCGGTGTTGGTTGGGGTTCCAACTTGGTTTTCTTTTCTTGTTCTATCTTAGTGGCCTTTGGTTGTCCATCCTTATCCTTATCTGTATCAACTGGTGTCTCGGTTTCCATGTCTAGTGTACCTAGTAGAAACTTAGTATTAGGAGTATCATAAATTGTGTAGCTTTGTATTTGTGTCATGATAAGATCTTTGCTCAGCAAAGGTGCATTATCAATATCCATACACTTGGTATCATTCATTTGTGTATCCATGACATCTTCATCCATTGATAATTCTTTTGTAGGATCTTCTTCTTCAAGTATATCTTCAGTGATAACCTCTGCATTGTCAATAGTTAGATTAATATAATATTTCTTTCTTTGTGCTTTCCTTTATTTGATTAACAATGGTTGCTTCTTGTTCCTTCTCTATGTTGGTGCCCAAGAATGATGGTTAGGGTTTCCTATGGACTTTCCAATCCAATGCTGTTGGATGATATCAGTTTTGGTTACTGATCAAGCTATTGATATTTATGTTTTCTCACTAATGTCAACATATATTTCTATGGAGAAGACTGACTGACTACTTAACTGGAATGAGTTTACAGACACTGTACGGATGATTCAGAAGGGTAGAAGTTGGATTTATGTAGAAGGCTATGTCTTGACCTTATTCCTAAGGTCGCTTGACTTTATGTTACATTATGTGGATGTTACAGTTCATTTGGTGGAGACTATTTTTCTGGACTGCAACTATGATTCTAGACAGAGAAGGTCTATGTGCTTCAAGTATAGCTTACTGAGGAAGATGTTTCAGAACTTGTGAGATTACAGATAGAAAGCCAACATATGATACTGAAATGGGTTGAGTTTGATTTCTGTTTGGGTACTGATGACATCAGTTGTGGTGTGTGTTTTGGAGAAGACCTATTTCCTGGCCGACTTCAAACTTGTAACATGTGGAAATTAATTATGAGAGTCTATTGCAGACCTGGAAGTATTTGTGATGAATTGTAAATGTTGTATAATTGTTATAGGTACCATGTGTATCTTAGCAAGGGCTTATGTAATTATTTTTATGATGGGAAGCCTTAATTGGCCAACCTAGTTAATTATGTATTAGGAAAGCTTAACTAGGCGACCTAATGGGTTATTGTAAAAGCGTTTATATGAGTGATATTTTCATTTGTGAAAAGTGTGGTAGAGAAAGAGAAGAGAAGAGATTTGTGAAGCTACGAAGCTTGATTGCTGGATAGAGATCAGTGTTGATACTTCATTGGAAGTGATCAAGTAAAGATAGTTGCTATCAGACAGTTCACTGGATTGTGTATTTCCTGTATACACTTGATGCGGATTGTAAATCCTTGAGGGTGGATTTAATCTTATTTGGGCAGTGTGCCTTGGTAGTGAGCCTGCTATTTCCTTTGACTCTTAACAGGGTGTGTCTCCTAATAGGGACTGTGTACTGTAATGTTGTAACAAGCTCCTAACAGGGCTAATATATTTTATAGGGATACTATACTCTCAGTACATTATTTGTGGGTGTTAATTCCCACCGGGGTTTTACCTTTAATAGGGTTTCCTCGACAAAAAATCTTGTGTTATGGTGTTGTCTATTACTGTGTTATTATCTACATTTTCTGATATGGTTAATAAAGTTTAAAGTTTAATAATCTATACTACAACTGATTTACCCCCCTCACAGTTGTGTTGTGGACTGTTATTCCTCACAATTGGTATCAGAGCTACTGGTCCTCAGAGAGAAATTTTAATAGCTTGAGGTGATCATGAAGATGACTTACTACAGGAAGGATAGTTTGAATTTTGATCCTGAAAACTTTGACACTTGGAAAAACAATATGAGAACACATTTGATGTGTCTAGGACTTGACTACTGGATGATCACAAAGAAGAAAGAAAAGTTAGTGATTGAGGATGAATTAGAGAAGGCCACTGAAGATGAAAAGAAGATATTTTCATGTAATATGGTTGCAAGGGAATCTTTAATTAGCACTCTATTAGAAGGATAATTCACTGAAGTAAAGGACTTGGATTCTACACACAAAATCTGGACAATAATGGAAATACTATATGTTGGAGACAGATTTACAAAGCAAGCAAAGTTACAGAACTGGAAGACAAAGATGGAATCATTAAAGATGAGAGAAGATGAGAATATCATATCATATCCACAAAGAATTACTGAGGTGGTGACTCGTATTAGGAACTCTGGAGGAACTTACAATGAAGAAGAATTAATTGCAAAGATACTAAGATCTTTGACATCTGCATATAGAACCAAGGTTCAGGCTATAGAGGAGATCATACCTCTGACACCAAACTTCACCAGAGAGATGTTGATTGGAAAACTAAATACAATTGAGGCCATAGAATTGGGAGACACTTTACCTAAAGCTGAGTCAACACTCAAAGCAACCGTGCACAAGAACAAGAAGACCTTAGCTGGAAATGCAAGCACAAGTAGTAATGATCTGAGATAAGAACTTAGAGCCTATGCTGATGAATGGGAACAGATATAGGAAGAAGAAAGGAAGCTAGATGAAATTTTTGCACTGATTTCTAGAAGAGAAAAGAGAGGTAAGTGTAAGTTTGAAGGAAAATTACCTTTGAAATGTTTTTCATGTAATAAGACCGGTCATTTTGAATCTAGATGCCCTACAAGAATTCTAAAGAACAAACCTAAGTTTTTCAAGTCTAAATTCTCAAAGGATAAGGAATGATATTATGCTAGTGAAGGAATATCTGATGATGAGGATGGTAACTTTGATGAAATTGGATTCATTTCTATTAAAGATTAATAACCTATGCATGAGGAAAAATTATTAGTATCTCGAGTTGAAAAGAAATCTGAATGAGTCATAGATAGTGGTTGTTCATATCATATGACTGGAGACAAAAATAAATTTGTAAGTTTGAAGAAGCATGATGGTGGTGTTTTTAGATTTGGTGATAATACTCCTAAACTTATTATTGGGATTGGATATATCTCATTGGATGGTAAGGCTAACACTGACAATGTACTACTTGTTGATGGACTCAAGCATAATTTGTTGAGTGTTGGACAACTAGTGGACAAGGGTTATCAACTGAACTTCATCAATGGGAAATGTTCTATCAAGAGTAAAAAAAGAGACTTGATAGCATCTGGTACTAAATCCAGAGGTAATGTATTTGAACTAAACACATCTGAAGCTAATTTTTTTATTGCAAAGATTGATGATAGCTGGTTATGGCACAAAAGATTTTGTCATGTTAATTTTGACAACATTGTGAAGGAAAGTATGACAAAAGTAGTAAGAGATCTACCTAAAATTGTTAAGCCATCTAACACTATGTGTAGAGAATGTGTCATGGGAAAACAAACTAGAAGCACTTTCAAAAGAAAATCCTATTCAGCAAAAGGGAAGTTGGATCTGGTGCATATAGATCTATGTGGCCCTACAAGAACAAGATCATACTATGGTGAAAAGTATTTTATACTCTTTACTGACGATTCTAGAATGATGTGGGTTACATATTTGAGAGATAAATATGAGGCATTTGACAAATTCAAGTTGTTCAAAGAAAAAGTTGAGAATGAATCTGGTTTAAAGATGAAATGTTTGAGGTCAAATAGAGGAGGAGAATTTACATCAGAACTGTTTAACACATATTGTGAAGAAAATGGAATACATAGACAGACTTCAGCTCCTAGAACTCTACAATAGAATGGGATAGCAGAGTGAAGAAACAGAACTATTTTAGATGCTGCTAGGACTATGTTGTTGGAAGGAAATGTATCACATGTTCATTGGAGAGAAGCAGTTGGCACTGCTGTGTACACACTAAACATAATTCAGATCAGAGAAGGTACAAATAAAACCCCTTATGAATTATGGTTTGATCATACACCTACTGTGAAATATTTCAGAATATTTGGTAGTAAATGCTATATCAAGAGAGATGATGAGATAGGAAATTTTTATGCTAGAAGTGATGAAGGAATCTTTCTTAGTTATTCTACTAAGAGTAAAGAATATAAAATTTTCAATCTGAGATTGAGAAAACTAATTGAAAGCACCAATGTGAGGATAGATGCAAAATTTCAAATTTAGGAAAGAATGTATGATTGAAGTCAGATAACAAAAATAGAAGAGAAGTTGTTGTTGAACCTGAAGAACCCTTGATGATTGAGTATGAAAATGAAGAAGAATAGGTAGAAGCTACTAAGACATTGAAGACTCCAAGGTATGTCAAGAAAAACCATCCTGAAGATCAAATTATTGGTGATGCAAGAAAAGGCATGATGACTAGATCTAAATTTAGAGATGAGGTCTGTTTGATTTCTCAAGCTGAACCCAAGACTACTGATGAAGCATGCAAAGGTGAATCTTGGACTAAAGCCATGGAAGAAGAACTAGAGTAGATAAAGAATAAAATACATGGGAGTTGGTTCCAAGACCTAAAAACAAGAATGTGATTGGAACTAAGTAGGTTTTTAGAAACAAAATGGATGAGGAAGGCACAATGCTAAGAAATAAGGCTAGACTGGTATGTAAAGGCTACTGACAAGAAGAAGGCATAGACAACGAAGAAACATTTACACCTGTTGCTAGATTGGAAGATGTGAGACTATTCCTTGCTTATGATGCACATAAGGACTTCAAAGTGTATCAAATGGTTGTGAAATCTGAATTCTTGAATGGTGACTTAGAAGAAGAAGTGTACATTGAGCAACCTGATGGTTTTCCTGTGACAGATGATGAAAACATGGTTTGCAGAATGAAGAAGACACTGTATGGAATAAAACAAGCACCGAGGGCATGGTATGCAAGACTGGATAAACATCTACTTCATCTTGGTTTTAGAATAGGTAATGCAGATAGTAATTATAGAATTTTTTGTTGATGATATCATTTTTGGAGGAAATGATAAAATGAGTAAGAATTTTGCTAAAGAAATGGAGAATGAGTTTGAGATGTCAATGATTGGTGAGATGAAATTTTTTCTTAGTTTGCAAATTAATCAGAGTAAAAATGGCATATTTATATCTCAAACCAAGTACCTTAAGGAAATGTTGAAGAAATTTGGAATGGAATATTGTAAACCTGTTGGTACACCCATGATAATATGGAACAAACTAACTAAAAGTGATGAGACTCAAAGTGTTGGGAAAACAAAGTATAGATTAATGATTGGAGGTCTATAATATTTTATACACGCTAGACCAGATATTACCAATGTAGTTGGAATTGTGGCTAGATATCTGGCAGATCCTAAAGTGCTGATATGAAAAGAATTTTCAGATATCTGAAAGGAACAATAGAGTATGGATTATGGTATGAAAAATATAATGATTTTACTTTGCAGGCTTTTACTGATGCTGATTGGGCAGGTAATGTGGATGATAGAATGGGCACAAGTGGTGGTTCATTTTTCCTTGGGAAGAGATTGATTTTCATGTTAAGAAAGAAGCAGAATTTTATTGCTCAATCTAATGTTGAATCAAAATATGTAGCTGCTGCAATTAATTGCACACAAGTTGTTTGGATGAAACAAATGCTGGAAGATATTGGAATTCAAGGAGCTAGTGATTATTCATTGTGATAACACAAGTATAGTAAACATGTCAAATAATCTTGTAATGCACTCAAAGACTAAACATATTTCTATCAAGTATCATTTCTTGAGGGATAAGGTAGCTGCTAAGGAGATTAAATTGGAGTACATAAGCACAAAGGAACAGATAGCAAATATATTTACTAAACCTTTTCCAAAAGATGCTTTTGAATACCTTAGAGGCATGCTTGGGGTGATGGTCCCTCCCAGTGGTAATTAAAATGATGTAGATATGGATCAGTCCAGTGGATCTTAGAGCTATATTATTCTCTGGACTTGATGTATGGATCTACTCCTTAGGGGGAGTGATCGTAGGAGAACACTATGGAGTACATTATGGTGATCTTACACCTGATCAGACATGAATATTTGAAAAATCTACTGAATACTACAGATGAGTTATGGCACCCTTTGCCATTGCTGCCAAAGGGGGAAGGAATCTATGAGAAAATTCCTATTGTTTTGGGAAATTTATGTTGAGGATATTGAGAAGATTGTATTGAGAGAGAGTACTTTTGGGTTGATGCATATGGATTTTCCCATATGTTTCCATCAATGCCAAAGGGGGAGATTGTTGGATGATAT